>PVYE01001743.1:40641-58643 GCA_002995055.1 Rhizopogon rudus | reverse complement strand
TCCGGCGGCCTGCTGGTTGGTAGGCCTTTCGAGTCGCACGCATCGTCCAAGGCGAATGCAATGAACCAGAAGACCCTCCCCTTAGGGGTCTTCACCTGACGAAAGCTCGTGTAGGTGTACACGCCCGTGGTCAGCATAGCATTCCTTGAATCTATGAGAATGGTCCCAATCTCATCCTCTCGCGTCTCTGGGGACTTGGTACCCATCTCAAGGCCCCGCTGTAACAACCAGTGTTCTCCAACCAAATAAGTATCCGCAATATTTCACCATGACACAATGCTTAAACGAAAGCATTAGATATAAACACATTCTGCACATATACGTGCTTACCTAGTGGTATTCGCGAAGATATACAGTGAGAGCACGCAGTGTTGGTTTGAACCTAGTTTGAACCAAATTTGCCTTCAATTGCGATCCTTGATAATAGCGTATCACATGACACTATCAATGCGAATGCTCGGAGTCGTGTTTGCTGTCATATGCCGCGCCGCCTTATTACCTCACGTTATTCAACTGTTTACAACATTCATACGAAGCACCGTGATTTATCAGGGGCAATGGCACATGGATGTAGAGAAGCTGATGTCCTTGATTAGCACTTCAGCGTGATACCTCAAGTATGCCGCCCACACGATTGTCTGGCACTCTCGTGTGTGTTACGATCTGAGTTGTAAAATATTATTTTGTTCCCTATCTACCTGCGCGTAATCGTACGTTGATCAAGTGAGGTGAGTACGTATCTTCGTGTCTATCGATGCTCTTTGATGGCATTTGTACAGACTACCTAATATTTGAGAATTCAGTAAAGCGAGATGAAAATCCTGCCTCTATCTCTGGTCCCCGTGCCTCTGAGACGTGAAAGCTGTGTGCCTTGTTACGTCGGCGACCCATTTATAATAAAATGAAAGCGCATGGGATAGAAACTTCAGTAGTAAGGTGCAATCGAAACCATCTTCCGATTCTTCAGTACTTCAGTCACTTCAGGTATTTGTATCGTATATCTTACCTGAAGTTCGTGTGAACAGTGGGCTTCTGCGTGGGACATGACATATCATTTGTGTATGACCAGCCGTTGAAATTGCAATTTCCCTGCACTGTGTTGTTGTATGAGCTTCGCAATACCCGCGTCCTCTACAGTAAAGCACCAGAGCTCTTCGGCAGATTTCGCCATATCCCTTAATCTCTGTGTGAGTGCCTGTGCTTGAGATAACAAATTTCCGACCCCTTGAGCTTCTTGCAGGAGTTCTGCCTCCAAACTGCGGGCGCGCAAACTATGTCCTTCCAGGAGTTTCAGGGTGTCCGAAATTATCGACAGGCGAAGTGTATAGTCACTCGAGTTCTTCGTTAGACTAGAGTAGATATGTTCGAAGAAATCCTCAGCGTGAGGAGCCATTGCTTGCGATACTGCTGCTTGAATGTCTTGTATGCGTTGTCTAAAAAGCGAGTCGGTCTATGTTGTGATGTGGCAGATGTCGAAAGACATACCGAAAATCAATGCAGGGTGGGCTATCAGGTGGCGGTGTCTCTTGCTCTTGCTCAGTAGTATGGCTCTCAGGCCGTTCTGGATGCACCAAGCTTGAGATTGATGAGCACGCATGCAACCTCAAAAAACACTGCGCCACCCACAGCTCTAGGGCTTCTTCACGATTTTTTCTGACGGGCTTGCGTGCTTTATACTTGGCTGCCATTTTTATACTTATTGTTTTTTTGTTCCTTTAATGGAGATCAGGACACGGAGGCTCGACTGATTCTCTGAAGTTGAACTGAAACCGTGACTGGCCTTTCATAATAATCCTGTCTATATTTTCGTGCAGCGATGGCTCTTTCTTCCGCTGTCGCATGAAGACGAGGTCGACCCATTGAAGACTCGAGGTAACGGGCGCAGTCAGGAAGGTGAGAGATGTGAAGCCAACTTATGGGAATTATGGGAGATTTATGGTATCGGTTTGTTTGTTTGGGCTACGGCATGAGGTGGTCACGTCATAACCATAAATGTACGAAAAAGGGATCATATCGACCATACTGTTGACATCCTACGAGGGTGTAAAATGATTACAGTGAGGGATCATATCGACCATGCGTGGCTGTCCTAATTACATAATTCATAGACCAGCGGAAGTGCATAGTACTTATGGGACACAACAGTGGCATGGAAGTCGAAGATTGACTTGAAGAGATTCCGACGGACCGAGACCATGCTTCGCGCACTACATACACTGACTTGAGATGTGATGCCCAGATCCAGGAGCCCGGCCTGTCAGTCTGGCAATCCGTATACCTCTGGGGTTAGTCTATCGAGTATTATGTAGTACTTTTGGGGCCTGCGGCAGTTGCAATTTCGCGGCTGCCTTGGTCATGAGTCCGTGCAGCCGCCTAGGTTTGGACTTTCGTCAGTTATTATTTGCCGTCTTTCATTTACATAGGTTCGCACCAGCATGATGGCAGCATCTTGCAACCACGGATTCCACTGTGGGCCTTCACAGTCATATAAAGATAGTGGATGATGGATGACTGTTGCCGATCTATTACGTAGAATGTGACGGGAGGATACTATTGCTGCGAGCGAACCTGGGTGGATCGCATGGCACTGGATTGACCTCGGGAAACCTTGCTTTCTCATCACCATCTTGAGATGTACATTGCGAGTCTCCATGAAACCCGGAGATATCGATGATCATAGTATAGTGTTGTTACTGACTCCGACCAGATTCCGAGAAGCAGAAAACATGCAAGTAAGTTAGTAATAATACTATAGCTTCTTGAAGGTCGTAATTGCCGTCATTTAGCACATGAAACTGCCGCCGGACATTTGCGAGCAATTTGCGAGCTGTGCGAGGGTATCTGGTTCAACTTCAGTTGCCGGCCCCACTAATGATTCTCTGGGTAGTGCCACTCTCTGCGCGCTGTTACGCCGTTCTAGAGCTTGTTCGTCTTTCCGGCTTGACTAGACTTATTATCGACGTCTTCCGCACCCGGTTGAACCTTGCGTTCTCGTCCACACCCTCATTTAGTCAGTGCTCCATGCTGATGCAATCGGTGCGTTGATATGTGGAGACTGATTCAAAGAAACACTTAGCAGTTTTTCCGAGCGGTCAGCAGTCTGCGCCACTTTTCACTACGAGCCATGAAGGTTGTCAATCTACTTGGGTATGAGACACGCGGAATTCAATCTGGCTGTTTCGTCGCCTGACCTTTCCATGTGGATTGGAAAGTTATAATTCGGTGAGTGTGGAGTATTCTTGCGTACGAAGGGATAGGCGAGGTAGACACAGCCTTCAACTTTTGGAGCCGAGTCAATGAATTTCAGACGCACAGGAAGCTTGTCGCCAATCGCCCGGTGAAAAACGTCGTGTTCCTCGAAATCATGACGAGCGACGAGAAGGTTGGAGAGTATTATGACATCATTGTTCTCACGTTCTCTCGTTCAGTGACATTCAAAAAGTCCAACGCCATAGCGAGGGCACTGCAACATTTCCGTATCATCAAACGAACAGTTCATACTGCCGCAACATATATATATAACAGAGTACACGGGCTTTATTTTCTTGTGAGTTGCGCGTTTGTTCCTCCTGTAGATTTCATACCTGAAGGCCCCTTAATTCTCTAATATAGTAATATTGACAGTCGTATACACGGTATAGGGATACCATGGTTGTTGGAACTGTTCTCAATGGCGTCAACCGCGAATGCACCCCTACCCAACAGCAACACCGAGCACATCCTCCTCCCGACGCATCACGTCGTTCACAGTCAGCCGCCCAGGTTGCCCATATCCAGTTTTCACCCTCAAGTTCTCCAGTGGTCCAGACACAATCTAAGGCCCCGCAAGACGTGTCTGGGACATTTGTTATGCACCCGAGCGCCCCACGAAGGAGCAACCTACCACCCCCCTCATCCATAGGAAGTCCACTACGACACTACCCACCGTCATCATTCCAGCACAATAACTATCAGGGACCATACGGGATATCACAACCCCCGCCATTTCCAAACACGCTCCCGCAAACATATCCATACACTCACCCTCATGGATATGCACCACACCTTCCTTTGGAATCCGGTCAGTATCTACAAAATCCGTTGGGCTTCCGACCCATGATGCAGGCACACTCACCACTTGAGGCGGGCAAGCAATTTCCTCCGCTGAGTAATTCGGGAATGTATCCCACTGTGCATGGCACCCCAGCTCACACTCCCCTACCTCCTCCTCAAGGCGCCTCTGGTTCACATAGTACATCATATACCAATCAGCAGTACCATCCCAGCCCGGGCACTCCTTACCATTACAACCATACATATCAACCAAACCCATATCAGTGGTATTATGGTTCACCTGTCGCGCCTGGGTTTACCGAGGGCATCCCCATACATTTTCAACCTCATTACTTTACACCCCAGCAGCATGCTCTTCCATCCGACTTGGAGACACGTTTTTCTCATGTCTCCATTCCTGGCGGGCCTACGTTACCTGGTCAGCCAACTGCTCCACCCCCCGCTGCTCCACCCGCAATGCGTCCATCTCAGCTACCGACTCCAGCATCAACTTCTCCCGCATCGTCTACTCGCCCTGAACGTCGTGCTCAGTCTCCATCACCGGTCAACATGACATCACGCCCTCTTGTGCGTCGGCCTTACCACCCTAATCCTCCAGCCCACAGATCCGAATGGGTGATGTGGGTAGGGAATGTTCCGGACGACACCACCCATGACGAACTCTGGAGATTCCTGAAAAACCCACCTCCTCCTTCCAGTGAACCCTCTGAACCTGTCGACAGTGGTGTTTCGTCTATTTTCTTGATCTCCCGGTCGAATTGCGCATTTGTGAACTATGACACGGAAGAGAGTTTACAACGCGCAATCGCGAAGTTTAATGGACAACAACTCCATCCGCATGAATGGCGGTGTCCGCGACTCGTTTGTCGAGCACGTCGCAAAGAGGATGATTTGCGTGCTGGGGTAGGTGGGCAACGGGGCATGGGCGTGCACACTCGCTATGTCCGGGAACAGGAAAAGGAGAAGCAAGGGACAACTCCAAGTGAAGACGAGCTGTCATCGCCTGTCGATCGTTATTCAAGTTTATCAAGTGAGGCAGGGCGTGCGCCAACTGTGCTGTCGAACGATGAGGAGGCTACCAGGATAGATCCATCATTGCAACTCGGACAGTGTGTCAGGGCTCCATCAGGTAGTTCCTATGCGTCGACGAATTCCAGCTTTTTGTCTCGATACTTTCCGAAACGCTTTTTTATCCTCAAGTCTTTGACGCAGGTTCGTTCTTAATACGATCATTCGTAGTCATTTTGCTGAGCGAAATTTTACTTTACAGTTCGACCTAGACCTGAGCGTTGAAAACGGACTGTGGGCAACTCAAAAGCACAACGAGGCCATTCTTGACCAGGCGTATCGCACCAGCACAGAAGTTATCCTGATATTTGGTGTGAACAAGAGTGGGGAGTTTTACGGATATGCACGGTATGTAATGTTGTCTCAGCGACGCGTATATAGATCTAATGACATTACAAGAATGGCTGGTCCGATATCGCAAGGGGAGCGCAGAATTTCCTGGGCGTCACATGCGGATTCTCCATCATCCCCTATTTCCTCGTTGTCTTCGCGGCGGCAGGTGAAACCCAGCCCTCCTGTTTCTACCAACCAGACATTCTTCACACCATCCGAAAATCGCCTTGTCGAGGAGTCGCCGCTGCCTGTTACTCCGTCTACGGGAGGGATCTCAAGTAGCAAGCCTTCACCAGCAGTGCCTCACCGATCAAGTGCACCAGCTGCACTCGAACCTCACCGGCAACGAGAATTCTCTACGGAGCCACCGGCTCCGAAGTTTAGCCTCGGTACTACTGGGAAAGCTAAGTCAATCGCTGGACTTTTATCAAAGGACTTTGCAAGTCCCGCTCCCAGCATTGAGCTCGATAAGAATGCGCCAGTCCGAGCGGTACGGAACAAGAGGAGCACGGAGGACACGAAAACTGGGGCGTCTGCCTTGCAACCTGTGCAGGAGGAGAATAACAGTACAAGTGGCGATGGCGACGAAGAGCAGGTGAACAAGGATGCGAAGCCGACGACCGCTGAGAATGCTGAGAATGATGGACGACAGACTTGGGGGCAGGCCTTCAAGGTGGAGTGGCTCTGCACTGATCGTCTTCCTTTCCATCGCACTCGACACCTTCGGAATTCTTGGAACCATGATCGGGAAATTAAGGTCTCGCGAGATGGGACGGAGCTTGAGCCGGGGGTAGGTCAACAGCTTGTGGAACAGTGGCAGACGCTTGCTGCTGCGCCGACGACAGTTGAGACAAACAAGTCGGCCTCCACGGTGAGCGAATGTGCGGTCAAGTCCACACCAGCACTCTCGTCGACGGTGGAGAAATCAAGAGGTTAATCATAATGAGCCGACACGTTTACGACCAGGATCATCATCTACAGGCATACTACACACCTGCACAGCTTTTTCCATTCCTTGCGCTCACGTTCATTCATTTTTCGGATGATTCACAACTGCATGATACTTACTTGAATATTCACGCAACAAGAACTGTTTTTAGTATAGGTTTTCTTGTGGTTTGGACAGGGGGCTTGTCGCGCATATGTCTGGTTCCTTAAGTTTATCATTATGTAGTTACTACTACTCTCTGGCCAGTATTTCAAGGTGTAATACACGTATGTGATCGACGGACATTGCTGGTGACTAGTTGAAAATTCGTATCCAATGAAATTTGACGCGTCCATCTACCCTTCCGCTGTCTCTCAGGAGGCACCGACTTCAGAGTCATGGGATTTTCACAGATCATGATGCCTTCGACTCGGAGTTGGTTGGATCGATAATTCTACCCATTCTTCCACTTCTTGATATCAGATCCAAGGGTACGAGAAAGCTGTGATATATAGATATGTATTTTGGTAGAAGAAACGACTGTCTGCCTACGGGAGACCACTTAGTATTTTTGGACCTGATGGAGATCATGGAGGAGGTTGTATGAAATACCACCAAGAAGTTTGAAGTACACGGGTTCCATAAATCTACTTAACAGCGCCTCAAAATTGACTATTTTGCACACCTCAAGACCTTTTGATGGCGGGAACGCCTATGGATATATTCCAAATAATCCAGAGTCAAAATAAGTTTTTGTTCGAATTCTATATCCTATTATACATTGACTGTCCATCGTGCAATAAGTGCTGAATGATAGTACTGAGCACGGTGGGGCTCATCTGAATTTCTGGCAAAAAGATTATTCAAATTTGGAACAACACTGCGGAGAGGTTGAGGCAACCCGCTTCCGCATAGACACTACGCCAGGGGTTGGCCAGAGGCCCTAATACAGAAGGAACGACTATCTTCATTCTATTAGGGTCTGCCTACGGGAGACTAGCCAGGGGCATTAATTTAGAGTTGAGTATAGTTTTATCTCCGTCATCGTAACACTGCCCGCATACAGTCGTAGTTACGGACAGCCAGGGTGGGGGTTAATTATAATGCTATGCAGCTCTATACAGTACAAATTTGTCTTCCATTTGGCGCGAGTAGTTTACTTTATAGACTAAGGTTGATAATATCTGCAAGCTTCTCTGCGGTCGTGCCCGAATGTCGGGGAAGAACACGACAAGGGAGAGAGACAGGATGTCTGGATAATTTCACTGATTAGTACACGCTGGTCTCTTGAGTAACGGGATACTTGCGAAAGAAGTCCAGTGGTCCATTCAAAGATAGGGTCTACTTCTTTACCATCGTCGTCCAATGGTCTCATAAAACGAAAAGTTGCCAGCAGAGATACTATTGCAATCCACAAGGAGGCATCAGCGAAGTGCTGTCCGGTACATATTCGTCGCCCAAAGCCGAATGCAAAGTCGACAGTGTCGTCATTTAGTTGTCCATTAGGCATGAAGAACCGGTCAGGAGTGAAATCATTAGGATTCGGATACTTCGCTTCGTCTCTTGACATGGCCCTATAGTAGGAGCCTTAACGTAAATGAGGACTAAGCAGGTATCACGACATACCAGATATTTGCCACAACCATTACACCTACATGGTAATCAGCAGAAGTTATGATGGAGGATTACCGGAGCAGACCTTTGGGTATGTAATGCTCATTGTACACGTCGCTGTCCGAGGTATAATGTGGCAGACCTGATTGTAGCCCGTGCGACGTTGTGAGATCCTACTATATGATGCAGGGGAATCAACACACCAAGAGGGAACACCGGATGCCATCTGAGCGTCTCGCGCAAGACTGCTTCCACATATGGCAGCGAAGATCTGTCTTCAAATGTAGGTAGCCGATCGGTGCCAATCACTGTATCGATTTCCGCTTGTGCACGTTTCTGCGCATTTGGAAAAAGCATCATTCCAAGAACAAAGATTATAAGCGTTGACGCAGTCTGGTCTATCTGTCAGTCCATGGGAATGACGTTGGTGTGGATAAGTAGGACCAACCGTCTCGACACCGGCTTAGGAACGAGGCATTACGTGAGCGTCGCTCGGGAAAATGAAATGCGGCATACCAATGAATGCTGTGGCAGAAGACGACTTCAATGCAAGCTCGAATTCGTCTGTATTGTTGTGCGCGTCGATGCGTTCATAAGACTCCGAGATCATACATCGATTTGAAGTCGCGGTCATCTGAGCATCAGTTTGATAAGAGTTATTATTAGGATAAATATACACTACTTACTACACGTTCCCTTGCATAACGGAAGGGGATGTCAACCATGGCGGCGGAGTTCTTCTGCGATTGGATGGCGAGTCTTTTCAGAGTTGCCCCAGGGAACCAGGCAGGAAGTTTAAGCACTAGGCTAAGTCAAAAATGTATTTCCGGGACGTAAATGATAAAACTTACGAAATGGGAATGTCTCCAGGATGATTGCAGTCTGTGTGTTTGCCACCTCCACAAAGACCTTAATCGCCTTATCAGCGGCAAGTAAGAGCGGGTCATCCTTCGGCTTGGCGTCATAATCGTATACAGCAGACATTATGACGGATGAGGCGAAGCTGGTGTTAAACACGTTTTTGTCATCAAAATTGCCGAAGGATAAACTATCACTTACAGTTCAATGTGGCGCTGGTAGCGCTCTGGGGTTTCTATAATACCCTGCAAGAGCTGATGAGCTTTGTGAAGTTGAGTAGGTAAGTAAGCGTCTGCGGCCTCGGGCCGGAATGACTGATGGAAGATTCGCCGATGCAGTCGCCATTCATCCGAGTATCTTAACTGCGCAGTGTTAAATTCGGATCCAATCCTATGATAAAGTGCATCAGATGGATATTTAAGGACTGGATGTTAGTCGAATTACGCCTTTCTAGTAGAAATCGGTGGCCTGTCCGAATAAATGCTAGAACGGTTCTCCAATAGTGCTTTCGCGACTTCCCGTGATTGAAGGACAACAACAGGCAGTCCGAGCAGCCTGCAGTAGATAATATTCCCTTAGGAAGGAAGAGGTAAGACGATTTAACTGCACAAATAATCGAAGGACTCTACCATGTGTTGATGCCCACTGAGTGAAGGTAATCCATGGTTGCCTGCCGTCGAGATCGAGTAGGTTACCCAGCACCGGCAAGCCCTTAGGCCCAGGGGGGAGGGAGAGGTTAGATGTACGTTTACGTCGAACGTGGTGAATGAGCAGAAAGAGGCACACGATGGCAGGCACATATACCATGAGAGACGGGGACATATTTGCTATGATATGAATCCATGTCTCACAAATTGCTTTAAAATATATACCTGCCAAGCCTGATATGGGGCAGAAAAAAAAGTTGTCTATGAATCATATCAACACTGTTGTCTTGAGGGGATTGGGAAATTCATTTGCCCCTGATTGCGTCATGATGTCTCGCTCAACGTGGATGAACGTCAAAGTTTTACAAAGGCGGTATCTCAATCTGAGGTACAGGATGAAGATGCAAAAATACGTACTTGTACCAGAAGAGATTCAATGTCTCAACCTTACGGAACATAACGGAGGCGGCTCCGCTGGTTTTAGGCTTGCTTGTGTACTCAATCAATAGAGGTTTGAACACAGATAGTAGATGGGGGCCGAAATTCTGGCGCAGTAATGTGCGAGGCAAAAGGGCGGTGCAGGGACCTGTCAACGACAACATATTCGGTCTACGCCGAGTAATAATACGGGAAGTAACCGAACTGATCTGGATGAAGCATGAAACCTACTTACAACTAGGGATTCCCCCAGACCTCCATTAGGCGCTCTGGAGCTGGTTTCAGGTGAAGACACTGTCGTAAATGGAATTCCACCACCACCACAGTACTGGCAACATATTTCCCGCAAGGTAAAGGAAAGGAAAGGAAAGCAAATTTTCAAAGACAGGTCCCGGCATAAGCATAATACGCTCACCAACGGTTCTCACGCTTCACGTGTGATGTAATGACATGACCTCTGACACGACCCCATCCTCATGTTAAACTCGTGCGCACGCGTGTGACACCTTCAATTCAACGCATTACTAGCTTTGCTATTGCTGGCTTAGTCCCAGCTGATCTCTTCGCACAGGACTGCAAATCGCTTCACGTATTCCGAAGTTAGCAATATGCATATCAGCCAGCGTCTCCGGCTTCCGATGGAAAGCGCGACCGAGCGTCCTGCATCAGTACCTTTAGATCGGTCGGCTCTTCGATTGGCATCTGGAGGTGCAGAAGCCCCCAGACCACCTCGTGTTTCAAGCGATTCGACAATGGCGATGACAGGAAAACAAGCCGTCGCACCTCTGGATCTCATGGGTAATCTAAAGCGAGCAGAACCATCCATCGTCAAAACGAGAACAGGAAGCGTCTTGTCCCGAGGCTTCATCTTGAAAACCGATTATTATCCCTCTGGTTCGCTTGATTTATTGATCACTGTGAAGTCAGTTCACGACGAGTTTGATAGGCCGAGCTCTTGATCTCGACTTGAACGTTCATGGGGCCCCAAATTTCAGGGCATCACGGCCAGGCAATACAAACGTTTTCGGAGTTGCACAACCTCGTACACAAGGCCTACGAGCGATTCTCTCTGTTTTACGCTGTCGACCTGGTACTATCGATCCGTCCCACGTCGTTTGGTTTTCTACGCGAGAAGAGCCGATCGGTGAGTTTTCCTTGCGATCATCGCATTGTCATGACGGAGGTTAATGTATTAAATTCGGCTCATGATGCTTGGTCATGCTTTCGATCTCTTGTCTCTCTAGTGTACATATCAGGGCGACCGTTCGTGTTGCGCGATTCGGCTGAACCAAGAAAACCCTTGTCATTGTCCGATAGGGCTGAAAATCTAGAAGCCATCGAAGAACGTTTGAAAAACGATATCTTACAAGAATCAACCAAGTGATAAACATGTAATTGCTTTGCAGGTTTACAACACTGATTCTGTGTAACCAGGTATGGTGGCCTAATATTAACGCACAACGAATTGCGTGAGTAATCATAATATGTGTTGTACTTCCGTCGGATGCCGAACGTCATCTCTCATAGCTGCCGAAAGTGGTGAAGGCGCGATTTTGCCCACCTGGACTCATGTTGACAAGGTCAACGTAAGGACGTCGCGAGAACTCTGGGAGCAAATGCGTGCAGATGGATGGAGCGTAGAGGTACGCTTCAAGCTACATTCGTTGTCCTGATTTCAAACCCTGCACTATGCTTTCTTCGTCCTAGTATCACCGGTATGTTGATGGGTCCTGATGACGGGATCACATCATTGATCCATCACCTTAGTATCCCCATATCTCCCGACCGTCCTATTGAGGTGAGCGCTTCGTGCTTCCGAACTGGGGTCTGCTACTTCATACGGCCCAGGACAATTACCTTGATGCATACCTACGTGTTATCAAAAACACAGATCCTGTACGGAGTGCCCTTGTATTTTCTTGCGGCATGGGTGCCGTTCGAACTACTTTCGCTATGGTCGCTGCTGTGATCGTTAGGAGAAAAATGATGCTCGCTAGGGGCTTAGAAGATCCATATGCGAGCAGGTCATCCCTCTTGAGCATTATGGGTAGTAGAGCCCAAAAGACCGGTAACGGCAACTCCGGAATCAATACGGCAAGTTAGCAGCTTTCCTCGTCGAAAAACTGCCTTTGACACATTCTTTCAGCCTACAAATCAGGTATGGTTCAAGTACGTCAGTTAATTACGCGCGACATTGACGGACCTGCCAGTTCCAGGCTGATATCAAGTTGGCACAAGCGCTGGAAAATGCCAGTGCCCAACAGGACCTGAATAAGTCACTTCTAAGATTGACATATGTCTTGCAGCAACGTAAGGATATTTCCGCGGTTGCATTCTGGAAGTACTTATCTCCTGCAGATCTCCACTCGCAATCTGTGATTGCATTACTCGTGGCGCAACCCACACTTCTGGAGAGCTTACGCAAAGCGCACCAAGGCAATTACGGAGTAATACTTAGTTTACTCGGGTGTTTAGATGACGGCTTACAGGCTAAGAAACTGGTCGACCGTGTGATTGATGCTTGTAGGTTTCCTATCATACTTCATCCTAGTACCTTAGATTTCGCCTGCGACAAATACAATGTGCAACTGTATTGAGAGTGGGCCGCTAACCATGTCTTTATTTCCTTAGGTGATCATGTGACGAATCTTCGTGAGGACATACTCACCCACAGGGTCAAGTATTCCCTCACAACAGCCGATGATGATGAAACCAAACGAGAAGAACATTTGTCCAAGGCTCGGCGAGCACTGGAGAAATAGTACGTGGCTGATCATGACTATATCGGTTGACCAAAGTACCTACCTTATATCGATTAGTTTCTTCATGATCACCTTTGCGAGCTATGTTGATTCTGTCAATGACTTTGAATTGACCTTTTCGGATTGGCTGAAGGTACGTGCGAGATTTCGTCGAGAGGACATTCCCTGTTCGCCATCATGCTGACATCTTAATCGCCAGACGAGAACAGAAATTTGGAAGTAAGCTGTCCCGGGCATGATATCAGGGGCGTTGAAGGCACTGAAAGCTAATCTACATATTGACAGTCAGGTCATGTTCCTCCGGAGGACGTATGGTTCGAGGCTCAATATTTTCGCGCCTGTCAACGATCTTTCCCTTTTATCGAGATCGGGAGCAGAAGATAAGTCCTTGGTGGCGGGACAGAAGAATGATGTGGAGATTGCTGGAGGCCAGCTGCTTGGCGATGAGTATACTGATCATGTTGTTAAGGTTAGTCCTTTTAGAACAACACGCATCACCCGGATTTATTTCGTTACCGCAGAATCGGAGCGGGATCATTTTGCGAGAGACGTACGTCACACCTCATTGTGCACGTGTAGCGTGCTTTGACTTATGTTTGTGAACTAGCACGCTTCTCAAGTCAGATCAGTGGCTGTCAGAGTCTCATCGTGTTTCCAACTCTGTCCGCGGGGCGATAAACTTTCGGAACATACCCGGAACCAACATCTATGCGAGCGGTCAGCCGACTGAATCTGCAGTTGATGAAGTGGTGCATCGTGTCAAGGAGGCTCACCCGCATGCAAACAAAGTCGTATGGGTGACATTGAGAGAAGAACCCATCGTTTACGTCAACGGTGCGCCTTACTGTCTAAGGCGCGAGCGCTTCTCTCTTCGGAACATGAAAGGTTTGTATGCTCTGGTTCCAGTTTTAATATTGTCTCTGAAGAGCCGAAACTGGTTTAGATTACGGAGGAATTTCTGCTTCCCGACTAGAGGTCTTGGAAGAGCGACTCAAAGATGATGTTCTTGCAGAGCTTGAAGCATTTGGAGGAAGGTTTGTTTCTGTTCTATTCCTAGTTTCACACCATAATTCACATACCAATGGAGGTTACTCCTTCACACAGAGACCCCAGACGGATCTGTGATTCCTATCTGGGAGGAAGTACACCCCTCCGATGTTGCAGTGCTCAAGGACATTATGGCCTCCCGCAAATCTAGCCACGGGCTTGATCTTCACTATGCTCGAATTCCGATCACATCGGAGCGGCCGCCTGATTTTACGGACCTCAGCGACCTCATGGACATTGTTCTTCGGACAGACTCATCCAGTACGGTTATGGTCGTCAATTGCCAGCTTGGGCGAGGAAGGAGCACTTTGACTTCTGTGAGTGCAGATGGAAATGGAATACATTCTATTGAACGATCTTGCAACGCAGGTCTTGATTATTCTCATTCAACAATGGCTGAAGGAAAGCCGGGAGCTTGTCTCTCAGCGGTCTCCTCGAACGAAGCCTCGCACGTTGTCCATGTCCATGACTTCCGACATCTTTCATGAAGAGCCTGCGAATAAGCGCCACTCTTATCAGGTCATCAACAGTGCGTTATATGAGTCCCTTTTGAGGTGTATAAACTGAGATTTGTACATGTAGATCTCCTTCGCATCATCCGGAAAGGCCCCAAAGTCAAGAACACCGTTGACGAAGTCATAGACCGATGCGCGATCGTTATGAATCTGCGAGACTCCATCGAAGTGGAGCGTATTTTGGCTGAGCAAGCAACTGAAGAGAAGCAGAAGCGCATTCATGCGTCTAAAGGTAAGTCAACACTTTCCTTTTAGGGCGCTAATGGACAGACGGGATAGGGATACACAATTTGCGACGTTACTTTGAGCTCATTCTGTTCCAGGCGTATCTGCGATCTACTAAGCCCGACACGATGCAGTCATTCGAGACGTTCAAAAGTTTCATTGAGAATAGACCAGGTGAGTAGGATGATGCAGTACTTCGTTTGAAGCTTTTCTTCTCAATACGGCATAGTTATAAAAACGTTCGAGAAGGAACTCATTGCGGAAGGATTGCATGCCATCAAACCACTTGAGCGTGCGGACGTGAACGAGAGTGTAGCCCACCCGGATGAAGTCAAGCAAGTAGTAGTTAACCGATCTGGTGGCATTCTATCTGCATCTACCATCCTCAAGAGCGACTTCTTCTCTAACCTGCAAAAAATGACGCTCCCTGAGTGCGTCCTTTCATACTTTCAATCGAGTGCGAATGGTAACATCGTTGTCATGTAGAAGGATCGAGGGCTCCCCTAACTTCCGTCGTGTGCCGCTGACGTTGAAGCTGGCTTCCTCTCGGTCTTCCTCTCCTGTAGATCTCACAGATGAGAAGATGGTGTGCGGCAGGTTTGTGCTCTGAGAATGGTCAGATGTCTATTTTTGACGACCCCTACTTTGTTCTGCAGCGGAATGCCGACAGTCCAAGGGTAGGTTTGTGTTACGTTTGTGGAGATTCGCTTTGAACTGTTTTCATAGTTTGCGGCGAGCCATGGCACGTGTAAATGCTGATCCAGAAGGACACAACATGGTGTATTGGACATCCTTGCGAGAGGTAAGGCCAGGAATATTCATGTTCCTTTCATCGTGGCTGAAGAAGGTAGGAACCGGTCCTCTATATTGCTGGCCGTCCGCATGTTCTGCGGATCGTGGACAAGCCACTTGAAAATGTAGAGTGAGTGTTGCGAAACATGAACGCATGGAGATGACAGAAGACTGATGTGGCGCAGAGCAACTGGTGTTACAACTGCCATGGTAGAGGCTATGGAGGAACGTTTCAAGAAAGACGTTATACGCGAGGCCAGAATGGGTGATGGACGTATCCTTCTTCATGATGAGGTCGAGGAACGGCCTGGCGTATTCTCTATCATACCCATATGGGAGACAGTGGACGAGGAAGATATCATGACTCCGAGAGATGTTTTCGATCTCATGGTTAAGGAAGGCTTCAAGGTCAGCAGTGGTGATTTTCGACTCTGAAGTCTACCACTACTGATTCCGTCTATCAGATCAATTATGATCGAGTTGCTATTGTGAGGCATCAGAATTCCGTATGAAGGTGTGAACTCACTGAAATTTGCAGACTGACGAGCAAGCACCGTTACCCAATGCTCTTTCTCAATTACTGCAACGTGTTCGGTCTGGATACCAGGAGGCGGGCGACTTCATATTCAATTGCCAGATGGGCCGTGGTCGTACAACCACGGGGATGGTCGCAGCCTGCTTGATATCGACGACAATGAATTGGCAGGGCGAAGAGAACGATTTCGAAGGACGGGAGGACCTCAGCTCGATTGAATATGACACCATTGATGGCCCCTCAGAAGAGCAGGCTTATCTCCAAGGTCTGATTTCCGGTAGAGCCGAAGTAACGTGTCTGACGATGTATCGTGATAGGGGAGTACAAGACTATATTGCAGCTTGTCGGCGTCTTGTCTCACGGCAAGGTCGCAAAGCGCCTGACGGACCGTGCTATTGATCTTATGCAGGACGTGCAGAATCTCCGCAAGGCGATATACGAGTAAGTGAAAAGAGCGATATGATGCCTTGTCTAGCGCTGAGAGAAGCATAGCTACAAACTGAAAGTGGAGTCGTTGGAGAAAGGAAGCGCCAAGCAACGGAAGCTGATGAACGTTGCGGTGAACTACCTGTGAGTGGTTTCCACAGATAGTCCACAGCTATCTGACAGGCACGTGATGTGCAGGTATCGCTATGGCACACTTATCGTGTTTGCTAACTATCTCATTGAAATACGGGAGATGGAGGGAATGGAGACGAGAGGGTTTTCAGATTGGCTCCGAGAACATCGAGAGATTGCAAAGTTGCTGGAAAGGAGGTCGTTGGACTGATGATGGTGGTGGTGGTGATGATGACTTACTTATAGCAGTACTTGTATGTGTTTCATCTGCATCTGCATGCCAATGGGCTGCTGTGCACTCTAATATTATTTTTGCGAAATTGCGCAGCATTCGTCACGCTCCCACGGTGAGGTCATGGAGTGGCGACACTGCCACACTATTGTTGTTTTCATCTATCTGTTGCTTTGCTTTTCTTTTTACCGACTCTCTTTTCATTTACCCAGACTTGCTACTTACCCTCGTCGTCGTTGGCTACTACGACAACGACAACGACAACGCCAACGCCTGCCTCCAAACGTCGACAATACCATATACGACGCCTTGACTTAGAAAATATCATAGAGAACTTTCATTAATCCTTCGTTTTTACTCGTCCCACGTTCGGTCGGATTTACATGAAGAGCACAATGAAGAGCGCGACATCACGATGTCTGCTACTGCTAGTGGCATCTTGTTTCCTGCTCCTTGCCCATGCGTCCAACCCTCAGCTGCTTCAAGAGCGAAAGCCCCAACTTCAAGTGCGCCAAGTTTTGTCTATCCCTCAGCCATCTGGGGGTGCCACCACCACCACATCTCCGACGCCAACCACCACACCCACTTCGGCTACCACACCACCAGCACAGACAACCACAACAGCTCCAACCACCACCCCGACAACTCCCACTACGACCCCTCAAACAACGACCACGCAACCGTCGACCACTTCCCCGACCACAACCTCCCATGACACCGTTACCACCCAACCCACTTCCGCCCTCCCTGTCACTACCTCGGCACAAGTTACTACGAACTCTGTTGGTCAGACTATTACCAGCTTAGTTGAGATCACAGAATCAGCTACCAGTTCTACTTCATCGTCCGCGCCAACATCATCATCCAGTTCTGATAGTTCTAGTGGCCTGGGCACTGGCTCTATTATTGGTCTTTCCGTAGCGGGTGGTGTTGCAGTGATTGCCATCATCTCATTCTTCGTTTGGAAGTTCACTAGGAAACGTTTCACAGACTTTGATGACAGTGCGTTTTCTTATTTGTGACGTATCGTAACCCCATTGGATAACAATCACAACATAGACGAAGCAATTAAATGGCCAGAGCTGAACACGCATGGCGGTGGTGATGTCCACGCGTTGCCAGCTAACTCTACGGGTCGGTCAGGTTTCGGTGCGGAGCACGACTCTGAGCTAAACCTCGCTCGCGCTCCGAGTCCCGGTGGTTATGCCCATTCCGTAGGCGCCACTTCGGTTCCGGAAACCTACAACTCCGCACAAGACCCATACGCCGTCCCGCCCCTTCCACATCTTAACCCCAACCAACCATACCAGGATGATCCTGGGGCCTACAACCAACCAGGCTACTACGATCCCTACCGCGGCCCCGTGCCCAATACGTTTGGCGATGGGTATTCGGAT
>PVYE01001743.1:10097-27838 GCA_002995055.1 Rhizopogon rudus | reverse complement strand
CGTGGCTTCGTCTTGTCCAGTGATTCAGCCTTCTATTCTAGTTTGATTATGGTAGAGATGCCCTTTGTATTTGTACTACAAAATGTGAATACAACATGTACTTTGTTAGCACTATACAGCGTTGTCATGACTATATATTAGTTTCGATGTAGGTGCGCCTTCAACAAGTGGCAATGGTATCCGCCCATCTGCATCTGCATCTTTGTGAGCACTGTAGTACCTCCCAAAGTGATGTCGCGTTCCTTCAGAGACTGCTCGCGGAAGGAGAAGGAAGCGTCTCCTTGTTCTTGATGGGGTACTACATAGCTTAGGATGGAAAACTCATACTGTCGAGTTCTTGACGAATATTAACACTGACTTGCACCGTCTTGCACACGATTCGATGTGAAGCTCGTACAACTCGAAGGCGGCTATGCTACTTGCGACTTCAGTTTGTCAGAATTCAAATATTCAAAGTTCAACTGTGACTACGTTCAAAATTCCCTTCCTTCGTACAACAACTTGTGAAGTTTTACACTGCTACTACTAGCGCGTCGATTCCGATCAAACTCAGAGCTATTTAACACTTACACTCGCCAGGCTTGCATGTACACCTGCATATTTCTGAATTAGACCAAACACATCGACTGCCTGCAAGCGCTACTCACGATGGAGTACAGTGACAGTTGGGGTTGTCGCAATTGTAGTCAAAAACGGCCTGGACCTGCGCAGTGAAGGAAAATCATAACAAAAACCCTGTTGCAATGAGAGGTAGGCTTACAGTGGCATACATTTTAGTAGATGAGTTCAAGAGGGTGCGTTAATGCGTTAAAAGTCTTCAGGGTTGGCTGCTACCGCACTTCTGTCAGACGTCTCAGTATCGAGGCGCGACTCAAACGCGACGACAATGACCTTAATACTGAAAGAAGAGATGAGCACGACGTTAGCGAAGAAAGGGGGAACTCAACGAGAATGTGTCTAAGTAATCATAAAGCAAGCGTGCGTAAACAACGTATCCCTTGACCAAAGCAAAAAGAGTTCATATTAACTTCATACACAATGTCTTTATAGATTTCGTGTGCATGGTCTTTGTTGAACTTATGACAGCGGATGGAACATTGTTCATTAAGGTGGAGTCTGTACACTCACGTCAGGAATGGACAGGGGTCAATCGTACTCCGCAAATAGACTGCGCTTTCTTCGAAGACCAGACCGTCAGTCCCACAGTCATGTGATTCGACACATCCCAGAGAGGGGGCTAGAAGCCAACCCGGTCGTATGCTTAGAGGCAGACATGAGCCTAGGCATCGCCCATAAATCAATGTGACTCCAAGAGAGTGATCAACGTCCGATCATGGAACCGGATTCCACTCTCGTCACACTCAAAGACAAGTGTAACTTAGCGGTTAAGTCCTTTGACGAGCGCTTCGTACGGGCAACAACGGCAAACCTGACGTCGGCATGCAATCAATCTGAAACCCAAACGAAAACGATGAATTGCAATTCGGGGTATACACGTAGCATGCGACCAAAGACCAACCAAGACCAATACCCATCGATCAAGCATAATATGAACATAAACATAACAGTCTCTCCTCACATCTCCGCAAATCTCAAACCAATGTTAGTTCCCAGCGCAGCCAACAACACGAAACAAAGAACCGTCGGACCGTATTTGTCGTAATAAAGCCCCTCTGCCGATCGCGCACGCAGACGCAGCGCGCGGTAGACAAAGATAATAGCCGAATATGCGATAGCGAGCAGCGCAGCGAGAGTAAACATCGCAGCGCTAATCAAGCCTCGCGGATCATCCGCAGGCACAAAGTTCAAGAGTGTCGTGGCGATCGATCCGATGAGGACTGCGAAGCTGAGCCATTTCTGTGTCATGAGCGTGAGTGTGATTTTGCCATCAACGAAAGAATAATTGAAAGAAAAAGAGTCGTACCAAGAAGGTCCGCTCATTTGCGAAATACACCTTTGGCTCGATACGGACAGGCACCGCGATCCGCTTGCCGGACGGCGCAGTCCAGTCTCTCACCAATAACCGCTCCTCCTCTCGCAGATTCTCCTCGTCAAGACCAACCGCATCCTCTTCCGTTTCACGCACCACGCCATTCTGCGCACGCGGCGGCACATTCTTCTTCGCCTGCAGACGCTCGCGCAGCCGCTCGTCGAACGCAGAAGACGGCGCGAGTGGGTCGATCGATACCTCACTGTGTACCCTCTGTAGTTGCGACTGCTTCCCTGACGCAGGACGTGCCTTCAACAACAGTGTCCGCTCGTCATCCATCTCCGCATCATCTGCGTCTGCATCTGTGGGAGCACTGCTACTTCCAGCGGGGGCAGTGACGTCGCGTTCTTTGAGAGACTGCTCGCGGAAGGCGATAGCAGCTGCTACGTCCTCATGCGGCAGTCCCGTGCGCCGGTCTTCGTCTTTAGCAGGCGCCAAATCCATCTCCTCATCTTCTTCGCCCTCGGAGACGGGCTCGACGTAGGAGTGTGCAGGCGAGATATCGCCGGGAGAATGCAGTTCAGAGGTGGTCTTTGAGGGGCGTTCGACGGTGAGGTAACCGGTGTTGGGCTTGAGGATATCAGTGTCCACTGGAGGTGAAATGGAATGAGTAAGCAGGAAGATGGGAGCATGTTCTTGCAACTCACTCTGGGGTAGCCAGAATGGCACGAGATCTACACGATTTGGCAGTAGGGTTGCGCAGCCGTGGATAAATTTACTACGTAATGGAAGTTCGTTAGTGGAGCTTCTATGGCTTGGCGGTGAGAATTAATACCTGAACTTGGGAACAGCTTCGACGAGGTGGGACTGGACAAGGTCTGTCACCCACTTTGGGGGCTCTTGTCCGAATTGGGTCTGGAGTTTAACTTCCAAAACGCCATACCTTTGAAAATATCAACGTTCCATAGAATCAGCTCCATAACGAAGACCCACTTGAAAGGCTCCTTATCCTCCGCTGGCAGCTGGTCAAAAGGATAATCGATGCCAATGTCGGTTCGTCGCCAGTTATCGCCAGCGCGTGACTTTCCGTCCCAATTGTCCTCTCGAACCATGGTGAGTTCAGTATCAAGCGATATCCGTACGCGCGGATCCCCTGGGAGCTGGAAGGCAGTTCGGTTGTAAAACGTCCTCATGACTAGGATATCATCAGCAAATCAGTTGAACGTGACGCGAGATGACATACCCGGTCGGAGCTGCTTCGTGAGAATGCGGTACTGAACCTCACTCGCAAGCTGGATCATGGAATCGACTTCGGCCTGGGTCTTCTTGCCCTTATCGGCTAGAGCCTGGAGCTCCTCATCCATGGTGTATTCTCCGCGCAGAAAAGCGTTCACGAGGTGTTCTTTGATCGCAAAACGCGCCTTGACGGATTTTTCACCCGTCCAGTCCTCTCTATGTGTCTTGCGCTCGACGAAGATCTGAGGAGGGATGTTGAGAACGATCTTGACAAATCAAGAATGGGCACACTAACGGTTTTGACATCTGTGTCACCGTACCAACGTAGACGGATGGCTTCAGCACCCTCTGTCTTCTCCAGTCGACCGAGGTACAGTTCAAGATCTTCATTGTCAAAGTATATTGAAGTAATCGCTGCGAAACGCGTCGGTATTACGTCTTTTGTTCAAGAATTGTCACACGTACCAGCATCCTTCGCATCAAATTCCTTTTCCGCATTAAATACTGTAAATGATGAGTTGAAAAAAAGTACTTGGGATGGGATTATCACCTACCAAGGACAGGTAGATGCCGCAGAATAGCGAGCTTCAGCGGCACAAGGTTATCTGGATGCACCTATAATCGTTCTGTAAATGTGATTTGACTGGAGAAAGAACACATACCCAATACTTGGTCGTCTGACGCACGAAGGCGCTTTGGCTCCCGCCTGCGCTTGAGTCACCTTGCACCGGATGGCCGCGTGTGCGAACCAGGTCATAAAGTTTGGATAGCTTGACGATCAAGGCGTCCCAATTGTACTTATAGAAAGGTCGAGCCTCCAGATAGTCTTGAATGAACGTAGGTTTGAGGGGACGGTTCGTTATTTTCTAGAGGTGACAACTAAGAAAGGCACGGGAGGAAAATGTCCAGAAAACGCACATCATGTTTCTATTAGAGAGAGATTTAGTGAGGGGCGAAAAAGGGAGGGGTGAGTGAATTGACCTTTAAAATTTTGAGGAAACCAGTGATATTCAATTTTGTGTACAAGGCCAAGTCGTGAACGTCTGCGACGAGGGTGGCGACTTCTTCTTCGAGACCGTGAAAGAGGTCTTCAAGTGATACATCAGACTGATTGTCATCCATGTCGTCATCGTCATCGTCAGAACCCTCGTCGGGCCCGTAGTCAGAGGGGCGTGCTTGGTGAGATTCTGGATCAGAGGAGTGAGTGGGGGACGAAGGAGACTGAGCAGATTCTTGTGCGACGAGTTTGTGGACGTCTTTTTCAGCATCCCGTATACGGCGAGACAACTCTGCGGTCTGAACAGTTCAGCTCGAGCTGATAGGATGAAGTGATTGATGAAGGTGTACCTTCTGTTTCTGGAAATCATGAACTTTATCAAGCTCTGTTTGAAGCATGGAAGTAAATTCGCGTTCATCTTTATCGTCCCAGTCATGGGAGGTGGTGCGAGCCTATGAACATACAACATATGAGGATGGTTCGGGCAGTTTGCAGAGAGAATTACTTTGAGTTCGCGCTTCAACAAATTATAGTCGATATAGAAGGGTCTCCACTCATCATAAAGATTAGTCTGTCAAGGCAAGGCAACTTGTCGGCGGGGCTTTGGTTCATGTGACATGCGGAAAATGACGCACTGTGATTTTCCTGCCAAACTTCATTGTGAACGGCTAGCGATGAACTCAAGTCACGGTCAGTGGTTTGACAAGCACCCCCCGAACAATCAAGTGTTTGAGTCGAGGAGTAATATTTGTCAGCAGAGTCTGTACGTAACGGCATTGCCGGCCCGAACTCGATGGGGATTCAAGTTATGTAATAATGTGAACGCCGTTCACGAGCCAGGACCACGCGACTACTCCAGACGTGATCTGGTCTCATGCTTTCGAAAGCACATCCATGAATGGCACTAGGAATCGACGTCGATGAGGCAACTGTGATTTGTACATCATCGTATTCAGAAAGTTTCACCCGATCACGGAGCTGGTGGGACGAAGAAAGTACAGTACTGGATGTCCAGTACTTTATATGCGTCCTTCCTTCGTGGGCCCTCTACTGTAACCGCGACAACAGACCATTGTATCCTTTGGAAAAATGGCCTCCGTCACCGCGACATCAGTCCCAAATTTACCGACACTCAAGCGGTGTATTGTTTGACCTCCTCAACAACTACGACTTGTGGTAGAAAAATGTTCCCTCTTTCCTCTGCTTCATATGCCACTGGAGAGATGCTGACGAAATTGGTAACAGGATAATGATTCCACTGCATGATGTATGGCACACCATCAACTCCATAGACCACCAATCCTGTTACTCAATACGACACACAGAACGCATAGCATGTATGTACTTAGTAAACACCAGGAATCAATCGATATTTCACCCTCTTCGCCCAATTCTCCCATTCCTCTCCCAAAGCTCCGTGGAGTATCCTGTCCTCCATTGGAACTCGTCGAATACCTGTGGAAACGCCCGCCGTAAACATGAAGAAGCACATTGCTGCTAGCACTCTAGCGAAGGGCATCTGTAGAATCTCTGATTCTCTCAGCCACGATCCTTGACTCCCGTACATGACTGCGAGCCCCGCATATTGGAGAACATAAGCAGCGTAGCTTGGGTGGCGGACAACAGAATATGGACCGCTTGTCACGAGCCTGTGCTCCCTTCTGACGCTCAACTCGAAGCTCCAAAACTTTCCTAACGTCAATGCACAATAATGCCTCACCGCGCCTGCGATCGCGACGGCAAGACTGCCGAAAAGGAAGGTGGGGGTGATGGGGGCGGAGTTAAGAGAGCTCAAAAGCCGCATGGTTTGAGTGTCATAGATGGCGCCTGGGATCTGCGAGTGATCTATGTGAGCGAGCAGAATGCCAGCCACTTCAGTCAGCGACGCTGCCCATACGGTCATCTGTTATATGGACCCATGATTCATAGACGACTTGAATGACTCGTGACGGAAAACAACACACCCGCAATAACTCTAATCCGTACAGTCTCAGACACCATGAGACGAATGATTCGAACGGTGTTGGGAGGACGATTTTCTCTTCAGACAAAGGAGGTTTTGAAGGAGACATGGTTGTACAATGGACACCAAGGGCCGAAGCTATGATGAAGGGGATCTTCAGTAGGCTCATGGCCTCGCGCGCCTGTGTAAGACGAACGGGTCATCTTAAATAGTTACTTGATGATTATCACAGGTTGGAAGATAAGAGGGAACTTCTGTTACATAAATGATCTGAATGATTCTGAAACAATCAATGCCTTTGTTTGGGTGCGCAGGAATCGGAAGAGTTTGTCAAACTTGCTTGGTAGTACACACAACCCTAGCTAATAGGGCCTAGGCGCTCATGAGCAGAAGCTCGATGCCTCGACGGCCGTGTCCTTTACCCCACAGTTTCTGGCTGTGTATATGCACCATCTCTCTGAGATTGACCCCTCCACCTGAAAATAAGAGTTCATTTACAATGTAATGAATTCACTGTCGGTAGCGGCCGCGACGTCGGGCTTTCCATAAAAGACGATGTCGCGTGGCGATGATCATTATTGAGCTGTTCGCGCTGAGGTTCTTGCATCTGCGCGATGAGCTCTTCTCCACAGAACCACTCAGCCGTAGCCAATTCACACACCAATGGCACCATACGTAGGACGAAAATTCTCTTGTTGGGCACGAGAAGGTGTATCTCTGCATTTCGCACCGGTCCTCTGCCATCCTAACTTATCCCAGGAGCGGAAAGACTTCATTATTCCAAGTCCTCTTCAATGGCCTCCCTCTCAAACAGGCTTTCTATCTCGAGCCCACCATGCGCGTCGCAAAACATCTCGTTGAGTGCGCACCTATCCCTGACCTGCAGCCCTTGCATTGAACACCACGCTCAGCACTGTCATCCCATTGGAGATATGGGACTGTCCTGGAAACATCACAGTCGATACACTAGGCGCATCCCTCGCTGATTTCGCGACCATAGTCTTCGTAATAGACATTCGAGTACGTCCGCTGCGCTTAGTCGCTGACCGCTAGCCTCATCGAGATCCACAGGATCTGTACCAACAACCTGTCTCAAAGCTCGTAGAATTCATCGTTGCAGCATGCCAAGTAAATCCAGACATCAACTTCGAGGTGTTCGTGCACAAAGCGGAAAGGCTTCAGGAGGACGACAAGCTTGGTACGCATGTCCTGCATGCTTCCATTTTTCGGCAACTGAACCAGCATGCAGAAAACTTTCGCCAGATACATGAGCGTGTCATGGACCGCCTTCTAGACGAATCCCCCGAATTCGAGCAATTCCCCTTCAATTTCCATCTCACTTCCATCTACGACCATTCTCTCCGAGAAGCGTTCTCCCGCGTGCTTCACAAACTGATCGAGTCCCTCCCATATCTAGAAGACCTATTAAACGTCTTTTGCGCTGTAAGTACCTTTACTACGTTGTTTCTTTACCGTTCCCTCTAACCGCATGCAGAACACAGCATCCCCAAAGGCATTCCTGTTCGACACGTCCAGTAAGATCCACGTTGCAACAGACACCTCGCCAGTGGACCAAGCAACGCATAATCTCTGCTGTGACTACCTATCCATGCTCAACTCTTTCGGACCCCTGTACAGGTACGAACACACCATCTGACTTCCTTCCTTCACACCCAGCTCAAACATCCAATAGGTCCAACGCCATCAATGACCCACGGACGAGTCGAGTCTCGCCGACAGCAACACCTCCACCCACAGCCACCCCATCATCTCCAGCCTCTGGGTCCGTCAGTGCTTCTGCAGGAGTCCCACTAGCTCCCCCACCAAAGCCCCTCTTCTTCCCTTGCGCAGCGACGTCACTCTCACCCTCGCACCCAGGAACGACGCTCACCTACCACCTCGTCACGCCGCACCTCGCGCTGCTCGCGCTGCTTCCGACGACGGTGTACGAGATGCGTCGGGGCCTGGTAGAGTGGAACGTTGTATGGTTCCGGGAAGGCGTTAGAGAGATATGGGAGGTGGAGAGGGAGCGTAGTGCGGGGGAAGTTGTTTGATTTTATTGTTTTCTCGTGTACGACTTATTCACGTGGTGTGCTGCGGATTAGTGTATACTGAGTACCAAGGACTGCTTGTGAATGAGGTCCTTTGCCACGTCTGAATAGCTTGTTTCTAGGATGATGAATCTTTCGCCCCTTCCAATGACGTGGAAGCGAAGGCACGAACTGGGCGACTCAGGTCACTCTCCTCTGCTTCTTCCCCAACCTCATTGGCTCTTCGTAGTCTTTCCGTTCTTCTTGGACTTGCTTGTGGATACAGTGACTTTCGAGGTCGATGCTGACGCTGGGTACAGTTTTCAGCGATGGCTACATAGTCCGCGGCGACTCGTGGATTCGAAATTTCGGGATCGTGTCACATTCAACAGTCACAGGAAGACACGCTCGGTCACGCGACTTGTGACAACCTTCTTTGGGCCTTCCCCCTTTGCTCTGACTAAACATGTCAGCCTCCCCTGCCCGTATATAAGACGCTTCAATCATCCCGCACACCTTCACCGCTCTCTTTTCTCTTCGCATTTCCCTTTCCATTCACCTTCAATGCTACATCTCATCCTTGGGAACATGGTATGTCACACCATGCCCTACTGACTCTCATCCTGCCCGCCGGCGTCCATAGGGCATGTTTCGTGCTCGCCGAAGCTGTATCAAGTGTCTGACGCTTTGTTTCACCCAGGGTCTGACGGGCCAACCTCACCAGGCCGCGGCGGATAGCTCTGACATGTGTACCTACCGACATGCGCTATGTATATCTACGATCCAGAGTTCCGTCACGCCGGTCGATGGTGTTAATAGGGCAAGCTGGGTACATGCCGTCTTCAGTACATATCATTTTACTGACACTCTCCTCCCTTCCGATAACCTGCTTTGACCCTCGCCCGACGCGACATGTGGCAGACAAGGTATGTATCATGTGAGGCATCGAGTCCGCATCCCACTGACACTCTTTCGTGTTCGCCCATGTACCAGATGAACAACATTTTCTGTATTCAGCATGCAACTTCAACACCAACCGGACGCTGCCACAGTCTCGTCATATTAATGGGTATGTTGTGTGTTCGTCGCCTTTGGATTGTTTCGTAATTGACATTGATATCGCGGTCGCAGGAGATTCACGGCTTCACCCACTCACCCTTTTTGTCTCGTGGCTCTTTCCTCGCGCAACGGCGATCGCCGTACATGTATCAGATGACTGACATTTCATTGTATCCTGACTATGACTTCAATGCTCACCGGACGCCGCCACGGTCTCGCCGTAGGAATGTCGTGTGTTCGTCACCTTCGCACTTGAAATTGACGTCACAGGAGAGAAGGAGATGGGGGAAGGAGAGGGGGAGAGGAGGAGACCGTGATGACTATGACGACCACGATGACTATTGCTTGACCGCGATGATTTGGACGACCACAATGACCACGATGACTGTCTGTCCGTCAACCACAAGCACGACTCGATTATAGACAGTACTTAGCGAGAACCACTCGCAGAAGTGGTTCTCGTGTCAGAGAATGTAACTTGTGCCAAAGTCACATCTTCTGAGGCGGGGAACGACTCCAGCTCACCTTTCCCCCCTGTTTTTCTCCCCGTTTCCTGTAGACAATTCTTTGAATGTAGTCCGTGTTAACATGTATTACCACGAAGCATAATAAATACACGTTCGCTTGTATCTTCCAGAGGGTGACCCGTTAAGATTCAGTGTTTGTGTCTGTTGGGTGCATGCATACGAAGACTGAGTCTGTCAGCAGTGTGTGCGAATGACCGTATTAGTCTGCTTTTACGCGGAACACGTTGTGTGGTGCCGGATTAGTATTGAACCGTCGATCAATATTAGGTGCAAGGCATCTGCGTCAGCCGCCAGCGAGCTCAAGGAGAGGTGGTGACACGACATGTTGACGTAATCTCGGTAGCAGAGAATGTGAACTGCCAGTTGCACTAGATGTAGATGTAGCACATACTACATAGGTGTAGTAGTGCCGCATCAATACATGCCGCGCTATGACTGCGCCATGAACCGCACGGGCCCGAGATACGCATTCTTGATGGCATCAGAAGTTGATCGACTTCGTTTCTGCCACCCGGGCTCCAAACCACAAGGTTCGTGAAATTTACAAAAGTCGACATGGGCATGCAAGTAGATGATTTCCATATCTGACGGAAATGACCTTGTGCTAATGGAGAAGCGCCGGAATGATGCTGATGCCTCAACGCTAGGAATGCGAGGAACATCAAGAAGTCAGGCAAGCTGTCGAACTCCTTGGATTATTCAAAACGCTGGCAGAGAAGGCAATTCTGAGACCGTGTGGCACTCTCTGACTGCCCCAAAGCCTAAGAATTCTTCCACTGGCATTGTCACCCAGACATACGCCACAATAGTCGACTGCCATGCCTGACCATGGAGCGTCTGGAGCCAATCTCGTCCACCCGGTGTCGGAAGACAGGAGGCTCATGTATCCTTGAACTGCAGCCAATAATGGCTGCCCGTGGTGCGTAACAAGTCTTGTCCACAATGGGTCTGCAACCAGACATGCCCATCTAGGGTCTTGAGTCCGGAGCCTTGGATATTTGACCAGTCGTGCCCATGCTGGTTCTGCAGCCAGTTGTTCCTACCCTGGATCTGCAGTCGTATGTCTACAACTGCTCCATATGCCAGCTCGATGGCCACGGGGGGCGGACTGCCAAAGTCGCAAGCTCGCTGGCACCTCGGGTTTAGGAAATACCTACTACCCTATACTCACGAAATAACGAGCTTTCCGTTTTGTGTATTATCACATAAGCTGTTCCCTTCAGAAAACACTGCTCAATTCCTCGTTTCCTCACTGGATTCCTTCTTGTTGACTTCATGGATATCGAGCAGTACATCTTCTGCAACCTCCTGAGTTTCACCAGAACTAATATTTCACAGGTTTCGCAGAGCTGGTTATCAAGCCATCGACAGAATATGCGACTACTACATCTCGTTAAGGGATATGCCTGTCACCTCCCAAGTGGAGCCAGGATACCTCAGAAAGTTACTTCCAGGTGTGACTTCCTTGTGCTACCTGGCACTTTCTTTCTGAATCTTCATGTCTCAGCGTCCGCTCCGACTGTCGGCGAGGACTTCCAACTCATTGCAGACGACTATCAAAAATACATCCTCCCTGGTAATTGGCCCCGATGTTGTACACAATGACCCGTCTAATTCGCATGGACAGGCCTGACCCATTGGCAGCACCCATCGTTCTTTGCCTACTTTCCCGCAGCATGTACGTTCGAAAGTATCCTCGGAGAACTTTACGCATCTAGCACGTCTAACCCGGGTTTCAACGTGCGTTTCTCCACCGCAAGCCTCGCGTTGTTTTTACGATAGTTTTAGTGGTCTGTGGGCCCCGCATGTACCGAACTCGAGGCTGTGGTCATGGACTGGACCGCACAAATACTCGGACTTGACAAGTCATTTTACAACACCACCGAGGTTGGGGGCGGCGTCATCCAGGTCTGTCTCATGAATTTTTCCATCACCGATTCATACTGATACTCTTTCCAATTGCTAGGCAACAGCATGCGACGCTGCGTTAGTTGCAACTGTTGCTGCACGTTCACGGTATATCCGTGAGCATCCTCAAGTGCCCATGGAGAAACTCATTCTTTATACCACCACCCAAACACACTCGCTGGGGAAGAAAGCTGGGCTTGTCCTAGGTCTCAAGGTTCGTGCAATGCAAGTAACAGCAGAAGATGAATTTGCATTGCGTGGGGAGACTCTAGAAGTGGCACTGAAGGAAGACGTGGACGCCGGGCTCCATCCTTTCATCCTGAGTATGTTGTTCGCGATTGGCATCATATCTTGGAATTCATGCTCATCATGCAGTCGCTACGGTTGGAACGACATCTTCGGGTGCTGTCGATAGACTCGGCGAGATTGCTGACATTGGTGTGTATATCGCGACGTTCTTACAGGTCGCGATTAGAACAGTCTACACGCAGTAAAAAATTACCCCTTCCTCTGGCTGCATGTTGATGCCGCATGGGCAGGAGTTGCCCTCGTATGTCCCGAATATCGTGAAGCTTGCCAACTTCCCGCCATCAATGGTTACACAGACTCATTTTGTACCAATTTCCACAAGGTTTGTGTCCCTGTCTCGCGAGATGAGTCTATTTAGTGCTTAGAAGATTGTCCAGTGGGGTCTCATCCATTTTGATGCCTCCTGTTTGTGGGTGCGGCATCGGACACACTTGACCGATGCGCTAGACGTCACTCCCGAATATTTGCGGTCCAAACATGGAGATGCTGGTGCGTTTCTGTCACTGATGTGTGTTTCTCGCGTCGATCTTGCTGTATAGGTACCGCGATCGATTACCGCAATTGGAATCTCAACCTTAGCAGACGGTTCCGATCGCTCAAGTTCTGGTTCGTTCTGCGCTCACGCGGGACGGAGGGGTTCCAAAAGCACATCACCGACGTACGTTAGCTTGTTGGTTGTCACCGATTTCCAATCCTCCCTACTGACATTTGGTGCCACCTGACCAGTGCATCAAGCTCAATGACCAGTTCGCCCAGGGCATACGTGAATCCGATCAATTATCTTTCGTTGCGAAGCCATTTCTTGCGTTGACAGTTTTCAGGCTCGCGCCCAAGTCCCTCTCTCACCTCACGACCTCCGAGCTGAATGCTCTTAACCGCGGTTTTCATGCGCGTCTTGCAGCACGGAGCGATATTGCGTTTACGCAGACGGAGTTGAATGGGGTGTTTTGTGTTAGAATGGCGATTGGTACTGAACGGACTGTGGAAGGGGATATTGATAGGGCGTTGGCAGTGATTGGGGAGGAGGGGAAATTTGCGTTAATGGAGTGGAAGAGAATGCAAGCCGAAGTGGGATTGTGTTGCTTGCCTTGAACATCATGTCATTGTGTCGGACGTCTCAGAATCGAGGCGACGACTCAACACAACAAACAAATACCTAGATGATGAAATAATACACTATTGTGTGAGTACAGATACACGGTAGACGCTAGGTAGTACCTGGAATAAACCAGCACGAAGTTAGAGAAAAGGAACACTCCACGAATATGCGGTTCCGAGCGACTTGTTAGCAGAATGTGAGTGGTTGGCAGATTATACTCTCGAAGAGCTTTGCCAAGTCCTAGGGAAATGAGATCTGCAAGCGCGGCTTCTAAGTTCTGGCACACATTCATCCAGTGCATCGACAATAAACACGGAAGGGGAACAGTTGTGCAGTCTCAATAATCGCAGCTTCCGAAGACGTTGGAGAATCAACGCCTCCAAAGAGACCTGTCGTGGTCTAGAAGGACGGGACTTTCTTGGATAGCTCCGTTGATGTCATCCCGGACAGTGCCGGGAAAGTTGCTAGCAAGCTGGTAGACAAGCTTCGCGAATAATATTCAGCCACGGAGCGTTTCGTATACTTGCGCGAGAAAAAGAACGTTCCCGCGAGACGTTTCTCAATAGTTATTTGCTCTGTCATTTTGAGACCTCGCATCCCTTTAGCCAAAGCCACGGTGAAGGCGACAGTTGATTTTCCGACGCTCCCCGTGCCACGCAGCCAAATGGGTTGACTCTTCTCGCGGTCTTCTAATAATCCGTAGATGTGATCCAGGATATCCAGCAGGGTCCCTTCCAAACACTTCGGATGAGGGATGGTGCTGGCTTCACGAGAATCATATTCAGCACCTGAGACAGCGACCGTCACGGCCAACTGTTGGTCAAAGTGCGACACAGAGAATAAGAGATTGACACTGACTTATTGACTCATCGGCAACGGTAACACAAACTCGGTGAAGTGCTAACTAGTCACAGTTAGGTCCAATGTGGTTATAAATCATACAGGCGATGATTATCTCGAGGGACGACGTACGAAGGCGCCTATCAAAGGATGTAATTTAGAGTCTAAGCTGGTACTTAGATCTTTCGGGACTAGCAGCTAGAAACGAAGGAATACTGTCGTTCCTTGGCTCAAGTCGTGAACCGATGTTTTGGCGCAGTGAGTTTGTTGGCCTGGTAAGCGAACCGATTAAGCTGCGGAGTGACAGATTACAATGCGTAAGAGCAGATACGTGTTTCAATCAATTCCAATATTATAGCTGGATGGATGAATGGCACTAAGCGGGCGCCCATCTAAGGCTGTACAGTACTAGTACATACCCTCACAGCAAGGGGCCCGCTAGTGCGTGAAATCGAGTAATGTGTGTCGTGTCGTAAGAAGTCGGTGATCATGCTTCAGGCCTCATAATGGACATTAAGAAATTGGAGAATTTGAGGTTGCGACTTGAGCAGTGAGCACCGCCAGTCGGACTGTCCAACACAAACATTGGGTTCTCTCGATTTTATGGCAAGTGGAAGAGCTCACTTCTCTTTGCATTTGAATCTGACCTTGAAAACTGTGGTAGTGTAAGTGCTGAGACGAGTTGACAGATTCTGGTTCGTGACGTTGTTCTCTGGCAGACTATGGCGGACTGCAGTCAAAGTCTGCTCATTATTTTAATCACGTGACCTCCTACTTACTCTTTTTGACATTTTGCACATAGTAAAGGGAACGACAGTCGACTACCTTCGTCTATGGTCTGTCTAGGGGATACCAGGTATTTGCTTATTTCAGTTCTTATGCAGCGAAGGCATCAATGCCCGATGTTGAAAGTCGCGCTCCAGAGATCAAAACTGGTAAGGCTACGTGACGTCGAGCTGTCATCTCAGTAAATGGATGAGTAGAATCGTAGATACAGGCGCCGTATCTCCCATGTACTTGTGTAGCGGTAGACAAGGTTCAGCCACCTCGGAGTCTCCCGACTCCGACTATGGGCGATTCTAGATTCCAACACCCGACCCGCCATCCGAAGCTCAGCCTGGACCTTCGGGCAAGATTGAGGTCGAGGATAAAGACATTGTGGACTGTCGACGTCCAGTTTAATTTGCAATCTGACGAGCGCACGACCTGCGCGTGCATACAACCACCGTCCTTTGAACTTTCGGCGAACAGCTGTAGCCTATCGCGTCGTCTGGCACGGGAAGAACGCTCGATTAATATCAATACAGAAAAACTGGTTATCAACCTATACTGGCCAGAAGAGTCGCGTCGGAGGCTCGGAGTTCGAGTCTAATATACACAAGGAGGTATACGAGATAGCTACTGAGGAGTCACGTCCCAGGGATCAGTGTCTCCTAGAAACCTTGGATGGTTTAATACGATTGAGATAGCTAACTTAGGCTGTGATCTCAACCGCGCTCGTATGGAATCATATGCATACCTGGTGTCGGCTTCGCAGTTTCTGAGGGGGAACAATGCACCCGACAACGCTGGTGAGTTTAAAGACGACGAGATCACCGTCAATCCATTACTGTCCTGGATTTCTCGTATTCTACCTGATGAAGCACACAGTGTACATGGTCCTCGACCGGTTCGCAGTCATGTCATCAAGGGCATCCTGTTCTGGTGATGCTTTTCATCTAACTGTTACACTGACTACAAATATTTCACATCAGGAAATATCCCCAAATACGCACTTCCTGACTTCAGCGATGCCCTTGCTGATTCATTCAACTGTCATCCTAATTTGCGTGGAATCGACTGACTTAACCAAAAACAAACATTTACGAACACCCTCCCATGGAGTTAAACCAAAAGCGCCCGGGGTCCGAGTCAGGGGCACTTTTTGACTGACTCCAATTGTTATATGTTTCTCCCCTCACTAAGTGACCGACTGCTGAGTGCTGCGGAACGCGCTGAAATAACATAGGTTCCCCCCTCTAGTTAGTATGAAGCTTCATCGCCGTTACTAAGAAGTAACGTTAGTATCGGTTCGCGGGTGGCATAGATTGGTCAGGTAGGTTTTGTGTATTGCCATATAAGCTGTTCCCTTCTGAATACAATTCCTCGTTTACCCTCTTGTTCACCTCATGGATATCGAGCAGTACGTCTTTGGCAGTTTCTTGAGTCTCACCAGAGCTCACATTCCACAGGTTCCGCAGAGCTGGTTATCAAGCCATCGACAGAATATGCGACTACTACATCTCGTTGAGGAATAGGCCTGTCACCTCGCAAGTGGAGCCAGGATACCTCCGAAAGTTACTTCCAAGTGTGTGCTTCCTTAATTTGTCCTACACTTTCTTTTTGAAATTCCCTGTCTCAGTGTCCGCTCCGACTGTAGGCGAGGACTTCCAACTCATTGCAGACGACTATCAAAAGTACATTCTTCCCGGTAGTTGACCTTGATTTTGTACACAATTACCTGTCTAATTCGCACTGATAGGCCTGACTCACTGGCAGCACCCATCGTTCTTTGCCTACTTTCCCGCAGCATGTACGTTCGAAAGTATCCTCGGAGAACTTTACGCATCTAGCACGTCTAACCCGGGTTTCAACGTGCGTTTCTCCACTGCAAGCTGACTCGCGTCATATTTATGACAAATTTAGTGGTCTGTGGGCCCCGCGTGCACCGAACTCGAGGCTGTGGTCATGGACTGGTCCGCCCAAATCCTTGGACTTGACAGGTCGTTTTACAACACCACCGAGGTCGGCGGCGGCGTCATCCAGGTTGGTTTCTCATGTGTTCCCATCACCAATTCATACTAATACTCTTTCCAATTACTAGGCAACAGCATGCGACGCTGCGTTGGTCGTGACTGTTGCTGCACGTTCACGGTATATTCGTGAACACCCTCAAGTGCCCATGGAGAAACTCATTTTGTATACCACCACCCAAACACACTCGTTGGGGAAGAAAGCTGGGCTTGTCCTAGGTCTGAAGGTCCGCGCACTGCCAGTTACAGCAGAAGATGAATTTGCACTGCGTGGGGAGACTCTAGAAGTGGCACTGAAGAAGGACGTGGATGCCGGACTCCATCCTTTCATCCTGAGTATGTTGTTTACAATTGGCATCATATCTTGGAATTCATGCTGTTCATCATGCAGTCACTACGGTTGGAACGACATCTTCCGGTGGCATCGATAGACTCGACGAAATTGGTGATATTGGTGTGTATTCTGCGACATTCTTACATATCTCGATTAGAACTCCGGTCTACACACAGTGAAAAATCACCCTTCTATCTGGCTGCATGTTGACGCCGCATGGGCAGGAGTTGCCCTCGTATGTCCCGAATATCGTGAGGTTTGCCAACTTGCCGCCATCAATAGTTACGCAGACTCCTTCTGCACTAATTTCCACAAGGTTTTTGTTCCTTTCTTGCGACATCAGTGTGCATAGTGCTTAGGATATTGTCCAGTGGGGTCTCATCCATTTTGATGCCTCCTGTTTGTGGGTGCGGCATCGGACGCATTTGACTGATGCGCTAGACGTCACGCCCGAATATTTGCGGTCGAAGCGTGGAGATGATGGTGCGTTTCTGTCACTGATGTGTGTTTCTCGCGTCGATCTTGCTGTATAGGTACCGCGATCGATTACCGCAATTGGAATCTCAACCTTAGCAGACGGTTCCGATCGCTCAAGTTCTGGTTCGTTCTGCGCTCACGCGGGACGGAGGGGTTCCAAAAGCACATCACCAACGTACGTTAGCTTGTCGGTTATCACCGATATCCAATCCTCCCTTCTGACATTTGATACCACCTAAT
>PVYE01001723.1:0-10244 GCA_002995055.1 Rhizopogon rudus | reverse complement strand
GATGATGCTTCGTCCGTCGGGCAAGTGCGCAACGCCAGTGACATTGTTGGTATGGCCTCGCATCGTCTGACGGGGCTTTATCGCAGACGTCTTTTTCATTCCAGCGGTGGATGGAGGCATGGCCAAGCCTAGACTTCTCAACTGCAGCAGATCGTGGACTATAGATGAATGGACAGCCCACAGTGATTGGAATGGTTTATCTAGAGAGGACCAAGATCGCTGGTGAGTTGATAGCCTATCTTCTGTTATTTCCACACTTCAAATGCACTCACCAGACAGCCTGCTTGGAGACATTCCTAAAATGAAATCACTGATATATGCGAGTGGTCAGCCCTCAGTGATTGGAACGGGTTATCTAGCGAGGAACCGTGATCACTGGTGAGTCGACAGCCTATCTTCTGTCATTTACACAATTCCAGGGCACTCACGAGAAATCTTGCTTGGAGACCTTTCTAGGGTCTGAGTCACTGATATCGGTCAGCCTGGTCTGTCAGAAGCACCTGCGTCATGACTCACTGCAAGCACTCCACACGAATGTATATTATTGAGGGTTGGGTTATCTTCAAAGCTGAGAGTGTGGACAGGTAGTGTTCGTTGAAGATGGTGTGTCCCATGCGTTACCCTCGTGTTCATTGCACAGCCTAACAATGCTGTGTCCATGAAGCGCCAGCGCTCCATTCTTGGCGCTACACACGGCTTGTCTGCCTTGGCTCCGTAATTCCTTCATTCTTGGTTAAGGAACCTTTAATGAACCACGCGCAAAGTATCCAGCAAGACAACCCGCAAGGATGATTCATGCTCTGTCTCTCACCGTCCAAATGCACTGTGCAGGCTCGTTATACCGCAAGTCTTCGCTCCTACATAGACAAAGGTTTTCCTCCGCCGATCCATTGTCATTATAGATCGGTACCGTACCGACTCCGCCACAATGTCGCCATTGACATACTACATTTTCCTCGTCCCAACCCGTTATGACATATTCCCTGCTCTCGCATCTACAGTCCACGATTTGCCCCAGTTGAGACGACTGACTTCACCCATGGCTGAGGTGAAAACGATGTTGATGAAAAGCTCCGCCACAGATGCGATGCCATACCGACTGAGTCCAAGACATCGCGCACCTCCCATGGAGAGCGATGCACAGGTTAACGGTGACAGGCGAAGGCGAGGGACTAGGTCAACTTTCCGGTGGTTCGACCATCCCTAGAATGGCGCATCGAGAGTCATTGTGAAAGATAGTGAAGATGCTCGTACGCTGATCGCGTTGTGGGAGACCATATTTTGCCGTTGGCGGAATAATGACGATCAGCCTCCGCGTAATGCCCCGTGGCCGGAAATTGACACTCGTCCGGTTTGCCATTGGACCTGTTGTTTGTGTCGTGGGTCTTCAGTGACATATGTGCCATATCTCTTGAGCCAGACTTGCAAGCTCACCGCTTCGTACTGCATTTCCACTTGTGTCCGCAGCGCTTTTGTCGAGGGGTGCTCCCATGGTGTCGCCAGTGCTCTCGTCTACTTGGCCGAGGCGCTACTTTTCTACGTTGGCGCTGGGCCCATCACCAAGGGCACGTACACTTTACCTTCAGATGTGCCAAGTCCTCTGTCAAGTCCTTAACCTCGTCATTTTTACCATCTCCATCGGCTTCCATCGAATCCTAACTACCTTCACGCAAAGGATCGTCAAGTCCGTTCTAGCTACGCACGATCTAAACCAGCTCGTCAGCCTGGGCATCATGGGCAGCTGGGTGTCTCAGGGCATCCTCCGTCCCAGGATCGAAGGCGGTATTGTCTTCAACAATGTATTATTCTCTTACCCGACAAACCCCAACGTGTCCGTTCTGCGCAGGATTTCTGTGCGCGTTGCGGATGGAGAATGCGTAGCGATCGTAGGTGCCTCTGGATGTGGCAAATCGACCGTAGCATCGCTGCCCCAGCACTTGTATCAGCCTACCTCGACCATAATCTTGGTTAGCTTTAATCAGCTGCGTGCGATGTATAAACACCTTCGCTATCACCTTGCAACTGTGTTGCTTGGGGAACTTGGTATTTGGTGAAGACTTGAGGGACATCCCAAATCGCACCATGATCGCATTAGATTCAGTGTGGGTACGCGACTCACCTTGCCTTTGATGTGTCTACGCTGTTACGCGCTGCAGGATCGATTTGGCTCTCCACTCCTATTGAGAGACACTACGGTTGTTCGCGGCATCAATGCAGAAATAGTAGAATCTGACGTTGATCTGCCTGAGGACGGGTTTCTAGGTTAGTCTTCCTTTCCTCCCGATAATGGTTGGAGTTCATTTGAATTCCATGCAGTACTCAACCTTGACTTGCCTGCGCTCTGCTCTCCCAAGTTCAAACCAGGCCGTCCGACAGAAGAGGCCCAAGTCCTTGATAAACTGAACGAGGGTTTGTCACGTCCCGGCAAGGGTCACTGATGAGTGAGTCGTCACCTTTACCTGGAAGAAGTGCCTTGTGTATAACTCACCGCAAGCACTCTACACGAACCATACGGTTGTATCCCTTGTAAGGAGAATACCCGACCAGCGCCGGAGCTGCTGGCAGGTGGCATATGGACGCAGTCGGGCTTCCGTAGTACTGCATCATGTAGTACTGGATCGTTCTCAAGTTGAGCGTTGATCTCAACCATACAGTGACAAGGACATCTTCCTGGCGATATTGTGTCATCGCTTTGAATAAAAGAGGGACGACAGAAGCCCTGAATACATCGCATCTAGCAAGCCCAGATAGAACATCATGAACTAGATCCGCCACTGGTCTCAGGCTCATAAACGTTCATATGTTCGCGCCTGGTGGGATGGAGGCGCGTTACACGTCGGGGATACACGATCGTGACGGTCAAATGATGCACTTGTCCATGTTTGTAATATTTAATATGCGAATGCGCACCTTTTGCTAGTGATCGTGCACGACGAGCGTAGTCACCAGTAGAATTGCCCGCGACCACCACGTGTCTCCGCAACTTGTTGGAGACTAAGTAGTACGATTCGGAGTCCGATTATCAAACTCGAAATCCAGTAGGGGAACTGTTAGATCGTCCAGTGCATGCTCAGTCAGCCAAAATCGCAATCAGTATGCATTCATCGAGAAGGCAGAAACCACTTGCTCAGATACTCGCAGACAGGATCATCATGACGAGTCTCCAGCTGCCATATCGCTGCTTCTACCAGGGAGCGACGACTAGAGAGGTCATCAACGTTACCACAGTGCACCTGTTCAGGTTGATCTCTTGACTCAGTCGGAGCTCAGCTTATGAGAATAGACACGACAATTGTAGCCTGAGCGAAGGTCCCACAATGGCTTGACAATGACACTTCTCCAATATATATGCAGCGCGATGATGGTGACTCGTCACAGCCGGGTGCTTCTACCGGTGCCGTTCCCCGTGTAGGCACCATCTGCGCTTGTACGCATACCAGTGTCCACCACTTGAGAACCGAGGGAAATTGAAGCCGAAGGCTAGGTCTGGAGGTTTGACAACTCGTGTGCCTTGCACGATGCAACAACATGAGTGAGTTATTGATGGGGTAGCGATAGACGCCGACGATAAGATTAACAGTACACGAAAAACGAGATGAAAAGGTATGCATGACTTGGTCTCTATAGATGACCATCGGTGTGTGGATCCGGAACCGATACATAACAGATGAATAGAATGCAACGAGTCCACCACGCGGGATTCTCGATGCGTTTCGCCCGATCACTAAGTCGTTCCTGCGGCAGAGGAACATATAATGTCTGTATTTAGGGCATCAGACTTCAGCGGTCCAATCAAAAAGGGAGACACGCCTGTTTGGTCGCGTCAATGAGTCAGACACTCGTCATCTCCCACGTCGCGGATAGCAGGCCATTGGATATCACGAGCCAGAGTGCCGCGGGTCGTAGAAGTTCATCTTTTGAGATTCTGATGCGCAGGTACACGTCTCGGACACGCAATTGTGAAGTGACAGAATTGTATCTATTATAGAAGAAAGGATGCGAACCTTTGGTAATAATAAGCCCTGCGTCGTGCACGATGAATATCATCGCGAGTAGAATGGACCAGATCGAGAACGCAGGCATGTCTCCCAATTCTCTTGAAGACGAGGACAGCAGACTGCCAGTGATCTGCGATGACCGACACATGAAAAGATTGAGCGACCTCGCGCAGAAGTCAAACACATCGTCAGGCGTTGAGACTGATAATAGAGGTAGAAATTAGGAGACCGCACACCACGTGTAAAAGCAATGGCTCGCAAAGAAAGGGAGGAGGACGGTAGGGTCTTTGATGGTCACAACCCACAAGCGATAGATTTCTTCCTCGATGCATAATGACCCTCAATCCGTCCCGGGATCATGTTGTCTAGATCTGCCATTATCAGGCGAGGACGATCCCGACCTGCGCAGCACTCATGATTAGTGGCGGCCACGGTGGTAACGGAGTATTATTGTGGATGTCGGTGGACTAACCCACGTGCCATGTCTGACTAGGATGGCGAGATGATAATGGCCCATGGGGGAGTTTGTCTCGCTGTTGTCTGAGTAGGCGCTGGTGATAATAAGGTACGACAATACCTTCGGTCAAGGAGAAATTCTGACTGACGGTAATGTGGGTGTCTGGTCTGCTCGCGCTATAGACGAAGTGATGGATGAGTGTATCGCGTGCATACCAGTATCTCGCGTTTGAGACCTAGTAGAAATTCATGGCGAAGGCTAGGTCTTCACAACTCGTGCGCAAAGCACGATGCATAAATGGTTCATTGATGGGGTAGCGATAGACGTCGACAACGAGATTAATACACATGAACTCGATTGATGATGACGTCGGTGTCTGGACTCGAGATAGTCTCGAACCAGACGTTTCGGGATTTTCAACTCCGCTTCCCAGAACGTATGGTTCGAGACTAGACTCGAAAATACAAACGTGTCCACCGCGTGGTTCTTGATGCGTTTCACTTCGTCACTTGTTTTGTTCCAGTTGCCGAGCTCCACTTTCAGGTTCAGGGCCGGTCATTATTGGGTCATTACGCAGTAATCTGCAATTGGTGGCGTCACGGTTAACCTTCGCTGTCTGCAATCTTTTGACCGCTATGAATACTGCTCACAGGCATGGGAGGGTCCCACGTTTCAACGTTCATGCCTTGGACCTGTGCCTTGATATCGTGAATCTTGGTCATGATGTTGATCACAGGTCCAGTCGGCATGGAATGGCATAGTACTTTCTGGTGAGTAGTGCCTTGTGCGCTTCAAGAGTTGAAGCAAAAATAAACAAACTGACAATCCTTACTCATCTCAGAGAATATTCTGACGCTGACTAGTTTATTCTTAGGTGACAGGAAACTTCATGCTTTACATGATCACAAGAGATCATCTACGATCGCTGCCGGTAGAGGAGAACTGCCAACCAATTCACTCCTCACCTTGCTTCCATGATGCACGCTGTTCAGCGACCGTATTATGTGATCTACCTCGCGTTGAGGTCGACTTGACAGAACTTAGTATGCTTGTTATTCGCATCTGGGATGTTCCCGGCTGGAAGACCCTCGCTCGACGCAGGACCCATTGATTGGAATGACGGAATCATTTCAGTAGACGACTGTCGTGTGATGCAACACACCAGTGCTAGGGCAAGGTATTACTATCCTCTACGATGTCACGAAGATTCGTCGAGGCTGATTGACGGGAACATCGTCCTGTTCTGTAACAGTACAGCCAGAGTAACTGATTCTATATGTATGAGCACGCGGACCGGTAAACGACATGAGAGTGTGTACATTTCTGTCCACCTGTCGTGCTCGCATATTGATGCGAGCGGAAACACAAATACATATGACGAACCAAAACTGTTAATGTGCCCTGTCAACTGATATACACGTCCGGTGTCTGACAATATCATTATGTGCGAAGAACTGTACCTCGTGATTTCTATGAAGGAATGTGCCTGATTTGATTGGGCAGGTTGCTTGTCCTGTGGACGTTGAAGGGATGACCGAGTGAGGTCGCTTGCATGCATACCAGTGTCTACTGGTTGACAATTTATGAAAACCCAAGACCAAGGCTTGATCATTGAGTAACTGAGACCAGGCGAACCTCACTAAATCGTGTGCAAAGCGCGATCGGACAGCATGAATGGGTTATTCATAGGACAACAGTAGACGACGACGAGATTGAAATTACGCAAGAGATGAAACAGTGTCTAAGTGTTGGGTTTCGATGGATGACCATCGGTGTTCGAACTCGGGACAGATGCACAACAGAGGAATAAGATACAACGAGTCCGCCACGTAGGGTTCTTGATGCGCTTCACCTTGTCACTGATTTTTTCCGGTCGGCGAGCGACAAACAACGCCTGCGCAGAAGTCATTGGGGTTTCAGTGATCGAAAAAAGAGACGCACCTGTTTGTCGCGAACTGGAGCAACTCCGACGGCACGAGGGCCGGGATGGGAGGAGATACTTCGTCTCTGGGGTTGCTGGAGTTCCATTGATTCACCGGTGGTTGGTTGAGCGCGATGGAAGAATGAGGAAAAGCGACCGAGGAAGTCATGTGGACGTGATGTTGATAAGGGTGACAGAGCACAGCGGCGGGAGGTGCTGGAAGACTGAGAGAAACAAGGTCTGTCTGAACAACAACCAATTATTTGAATGTCGAGGACGCACATCAACATTATATGGCGCGCCATCGAAAAAGCCTTGCGGTAGACGGGCATGCTCGCGCTGTGCTGGACGTCGATGTTGGATGGAATCGCTCTAGAACGACGACGTTATGATCATTGAAAAGGGTAATACACGTCACGTACGTTCATCAATGACTTTGGATCTGCGGCCTGGGAGTGAGAGATTAGTATAATCTGCACCGAAGAGCAATGAAGTGTTCTATACCTTCTGTTCGAGTGCATTTGGAGTGACCTGAGAGACAACATTGTCAATAAGATGGAGCACCTGATGTGTGTACACCTCACATCAGGAATGTATACATAGCTACAGTTGGTGGATCGTCTGCCTTCAACGCGTTGATCAAAGGAGACAGGATATTCCAATCAGTATATCTAATGAGAATGAGCCTAAACGCTCAGACATTTTCTCAGTGAATGCGCACCTTGTAGAAACTGTCATCAATTAAATAACCAATGATAGTCTGTTGAAGGGATCGTGAGGGAGTTCAAGTAGGAGCTCATGGCAGAAATACTAGTAACATGGTGTTGTCCAATGACCTGGTAGGAAACCGGTTGAAATGACCAAATACTTCACGTTTGCGTCGATGTGATCACAATAGTGCTGCCTGGAGTAAAGTCGGACCAGAATATTGTCAGCGATGATTGAGACAATGATTGAGCGAAATGTGGTTGTAAATACCGGTACTTCACATGTATGGCTTTCACATTGATACCAGCAAAAAACATTGTATAAAATGCCAAGGAGAAAGAAAGAGCATCCTGATCAGGAACGTTGTTGATATCGCCGATACCGTAACTATTACGTAAGTAGTAACTTCGACTTCTAAACTTCTTTCGAAGCTACGACCAATTCATCCGCTCCATATTCTTTGTCGATGTTACACCCTCTCTACGAGCGACCGGTCTCTGCAATATTAATCGCGACTGTCAAAACATTCAACGCAGCCATCCACGAGACTCGATGTTTTCCAGAGTCCTTGGACGTGTAAGCACAGTAGCCAATGGTCTCGCAGGCATCTGGGGCTCACGTCTGGCTTGAGCCAATTCGTCACAATGGCTATGTTTATGCAGCATTCTGGTTCTGCACTCAGCTTGTCCGGGAAGGAAAGAATATGCCAGGTCAAGTGACGAGCGTTTTCTGGGCGTGCTTGATTGCGACAAGCAACATCCACATGGCCGTACCGCTCCTCGTCATCTTCGTCAAGGGCAAGGTCGCCGCTGCAGAGCTCCCAGGGTTGATCTCAGGAGCACGACAGACATCCTCGAAACGATGTCGACAAGAACTCCAGAAACGCCAGCAAAAGTTGTTCTATGGCGAGCTCAGCCTCACGTACGTGAGCTTCGCATACCCTGCATGGCCGGACGTCCAAGTACTCCGCGACGTGTCCATGTACCTTCCCGCACACAAGACGACATCCATCGTCAGATCAAGCAATTCTGGAAAGTCGACTCTTAATATCATCCTGATAGGAGCTTACACGACGTCTGGCTGTGTGCTACTGGACGAACAAGATGTGCGATATATTGACACCACGTATATGTCGCACCATACAAGGCGCTGTAACAGTCGGAAGAGGCAGACACTCGAAGGACGTCAGCAGGGGCCAAGTGCAGGAGTCGTGTAGACCAGCAATGCTGGAGTCTCGAGCTCTTGGTCTCGATGAAGGTTACAATACAGTGTTGAGTTGCACTGGTGTGGAAGGCATTCAATTGAGGATAGTCAGCGACAGAGCCTGGCTCTCGCGCGGGTGCAGATACGCGATCCTGACGTGTCGATTCTAGGCAAGTTTCACATTCCTTTCGTGTACCTGGTGTCTAAGCGTTTTTTCTTCCTTTGAGATAAAGCCACATCAGCTTTGAACCCTCAGACTCGCTCACTCATCACTACTCAGAGCTGGTGACGAAACCGCACGACGATCGCCATCATTGATGACGTCGCCGCAGTCGAGGAGCAAGTCTTTGTCTATGTTATGCGGGATGGCTCTGTCGTTGAGCAAGGCTTCCAATCAGACCTCGTCCAAGCTGGTGACGACTTCTCCGGATGCTTCGTACAAGGGGGATTTGTCTCAGTTTTCCTGATGAGTAGCCTTGTTACGAATTCTTCTCCCAGATCATTTGGAGGATACGCCCTATGACTGGAAAGGTGTTAGTACGAGAGAGTTCCGCGGTTGAAGCCTTGGATGGCTGCCATCATTGCGATCTATCCTGATAGTCATGGCAGGCCCAAGGTTGTCCACTCCTTACTCACGATGAGTAGATCTTTCCCGCTATTCTCGCCAAGAGTTCGCATTTCAGAACATTAATGGTTCACCGTGAGTCGTACGCTGGACGTTTATAGCGGGCAAAGCTGACCACAAGCTGACCGCTGTCACATCGACTAGGTTAATTCTTAACTAGCAGAAACTTCATACCTACGTCGTACTTTATAAGTATGAGCACGAGAGGATCGTCTACGACTATGTGAACGGGGGAAATTAGCGAGATCACTGCCGGTAAAGATATAGAGCTGCCAACCAGTTTGCGCCTACGCTATTGGGCGACAGGTACCATATCCATGGTCTACCTCACGTTGAGGGCGACTTCGCAGAACTCAGCACCCTCGTCATCGCATCTGGGACGTTCCGGGGTTGGAATATCCTCGATCCATGCAGAACCCATTGGTTCGAATGACGAAGTGATTTCAGTGGACAATTGTCGTGCGGTGCAACCCCCCAAGTGCTAGGACATGGTATCTCTATCCTCTCGATGATTCGCCGACGCTGCTAAAGATTGATGGAACATGGTCCTGTTCTGTAACTCAGTGTCTACACTGATCCTATATGTATGAGCATGTAGACTTGTAAAGCGTCATGAGAACGTGTACATTCATATATTCGTCTCGTGCTTGCACGTTGGCGCAAGCGGAAAAGACTAAATATGACGAACCAGAACTGCGCCATTATCAACTGTAGCTTTAACGTTGTCGTGTTAAGAACTGTGCCCCATGATGTCCGTGGAGGGGACGTGTCTAATTTGATTTGGCATGCTGCTTGTGTTATGGGCGAAGGGACGAGCAAGTGAGGTCGAATTACATGCATACTGGGCAGTGCATGCATATTGAACTCTACCGCTATATCAGGGAAGCTCAAGGCGAAGGCTTGATGTATATCGATTCATCGAGTAACAGACTAGAGAACCTCGTCACCTCGAGTGCAAAGCGTGATGCGATAACATGAATAGGTTATTGACAAAAAGACGGTCGTTCCGAAACAACGAGAGGGCGACAACCGTAGATTGTTTTTGAGCCTCGAGAGTCGCGATCTGCTGCCATGTGGCGGTATCGAATATCCTAATAAAGCCATATGCCGCGGAGATAAGCTTCTTTTCATCGGAAGTCCATGCCAAGCTAAAAACTGGATGTTCGTGTTTGAGTGTGGAGAGCAGCTCGCCTGTTGTTGCACTCCAGATTTTGGCGGCATTCTCGTTTACTCCTCCAGTCGCAATCTTTTTCATGTCGGGCGAGTAGACCACCGCAGTAACAAACTCGTGCGCCTTGATTGGTCCTAGGACTGTCTTGCCACTCTCGACAT
>PVYE01001708.1:0-13891 GCA_002995055.1 Rhizopogon rudus | reverse complement strand
TGCCACTCACCCGAGCCAGTGTTCCTTCGATAGAGTATCCAGTGATAATGAGTCCATTTCGAGAGTCGGGTGCCCAGAGCTCGAGCAATTCACGACTAGGCCCAGTTTGAAGAAAACCTGGACTTGCTAACACGACGCATGGCGGGCCTTCCGCGATTTTTCGTTCCCAACCGCGTGGCTGAGAAAGATTGGAGATATGCCTAGACAGGGTCTGTCAGAATAGCCTCCGAGGGCGGGATGGGCAACGCACTTGAAGACAAACGGGTTGTCTCGCTTTGCGAATCTTGAGCGAATGTTCGAATTCATTGTATGTATGTACGTCTGATATACAGCCATGCATTTCCGCGCCAGATTAGACGCGTAATAAACGGGCACGTTATGCAGGTCTGGATGCTTCTTCCAATATTCTTCCAGGATAAGGAGAAGTTCCTGAGCACGTCCAAGAGCAAAAGTCGGTAGAAGTACGTGTCCTCCACGCCTAATAATTGAGTGAACGAGACTTGTAAAACGCAGTTCCTTCTCATCTCGGCCTTCTAAGCTTTGCACGCCATATGTGCTTTCGACAATGAGGACGTCCGGTCGCACAGGTGGAACTTCTGCTTTGACAAGATGGCGGTCTTCTTCGCGAGAATAGTCGCCTGTGTACAAGATCTTGAGGCCAGCTATATCAATGAGAAACATACATGCGCCCAATACATGACCTGCGTGATAAGGAATGAACGAAACACCAGGACAAGGTGTTATCAATTGATGGGCAGAGACCGCGATAATTGATGACAGCGACATGGACATTTCAAGGGGAGTGAACAGAGCATCGGAAGACGACGAACTGCCAGTGTTTATGGATTCAGTAGTCAACTTCCACCAGTGCTCCAAGCCTACCTCGTTCGAACGAAATCCTGCATCATGAACTTGTGCACAGCTTTTGTAGGATGCGTCATGTACACCTTGCCTTTCCCATCCCTAAAGTTGGTCTATTATAACGTTAATACTAAGGTTCTCGGTGAGAAAACATAGCATAGCCTGCCTTTTCCATGATATAAGTCAGAGCAGCAGCATGATCGAGATGAAAACTGAAGATCGAATTGAGTCGTTAAATCAAATTTCTGAGATGTGCGCGTACTGGGTGATTAAAATTGCATCCACGGTGCTCCAATCAAGTTCATCAACGAATGGCAGTGAGGCCATTCCATTGTACGCAGGGTGCACTCCCGTGTCACAGACAATGGTTTTCCCCCTGTACTGCAGGACGCAGCATGATCTTCCCACCTCTTGACCTGCACCAAGAAGTGTAACGCTCAATGTTGGCGAGTCTGCCATAACTTTGCTTGCCCTTCAACTTCTGGGTTCTGGGTCCAATTTGAGGACAAGATAATCCAAAGACTCAAGGTTCACAATACGATGGAACTTCTAGTAAGCCAGACTTAGGATCACAAGGTAAGCAGAAGTAATGGTGAATTTCTCGCAATGAGCCGGCTGGGAGAGAACAACAACCTAGCGCTTGCTGCGAGCGGTGCCACCGTGCCAGTAAATTGAGGAGGAGAACGCTGACGTAAGCGACAAAATTTGTTCGTTCACGAATCACGATAGTACAGTATACTAGAGGGTAAGGCCGAACTTCGTCGGCAGGGACCTTGTTTACCAAGCAGATTTCAACTTGTTGTCTTTATTTCATGAGTGAATGTTCGAAGTTTGTGCTTAGTGCGGAATCAGAATCCGAATCTCATCAGGTGTTTGGAGCTGATCATGATGCCTCTCTCGGCACTGCACCACTACTAGTACGTGGGTCGGACTACCACGAAACCAAACACTCTGACCGTCTCAGGCTGCGGTACATACTATACACTTGTACACGGCGTTCCATATTCCGGTCCCGGAGTCCGGACCGTGGCGGGAATAACTTGAAGCTACTAGATAGCAGATAAAAATACCAGGCGCTTTGCTGCACTCCAGGATGGCAATGAAGAGTCTCACATGACATGCGATGTGAACAATTCGCCGTCGCTGATAAGTTATAACTATAAAGCGATTACTCTGAAATCTCAGAGTATTTTCACAGTGCCCATCAGCAAATTAGTACTACGACCATGTCAACCTCGCAGAAGAAAATGCCTTACGGTGTGTTAGCAGTGTTTGCCCCTCAAGGTCGTTAACAAACTGATTACTATGAAGTCCGCCTGGGCAACTCTGGGCTCAAAGTTTCAAAGATTATTCTGGGAACAATGCAGTATGGTGCGCGGAGCGTTTTGCGCGAATGACTGTAAAGTCGCTTAATTATTCAACATAGGTACCAGCGAGTGGCAAGACTGGGTCCTCGGAGAGGAAGAGGCAGTCTCCCACATCAAAGCTGCGTGAGTGCTGTTGTCGCACAACTTCAAAATGAGCGCATTTTTACTATTGCCAATCTTTAAAGTTATGACGCGGGGATCAACACCTTTGACACAGCAGATGTAAGATAGAACGCCTCTATACCTCGGGCATGAATCGCTGACATGCACACGATATTTTATTAGATGTACTCCAATGGACTCTCTGAGGTCCTACTTGGAAACGCGATCAAAAAGCTCGACTTGCCCCGGGATGAAATTGTAGTCATGACAAAGGTTCGCTAGCATCATAATAAGTGCAAGGTCATAACAATTATTAACAAACACTCTCTTAGGTTTATAACGTTGTTGGCCGCACCCCAAGTGAAAAGCTCTTCAAATCAGCTGTTAATCCGGATCAACTTGGCTATGTCAATCAAAAGGGTTTAAGCCGCAAGGCATGTTGACTGCTTTGGAATTACCGCACGAAGGTCTCATCTTTCATGACCAGCACATCTTCGCATCCATCAAGAAGAGCCTGGAGCGTTTGCAACTTGATTATGTCGATGTTCTGCAATGTTGGCCTTGACTCAGCGTTCGATCAAAGATTCAAGGCTAATTGATTTTAGGTCATCGCTTTGATACAGAGACACCGATTGAAGAGATCGTAAGTCATCGTCCGCCGTTCCTTCGTTTCTCAGCTTCAGTGTCTACCGACTGACTGCATCCTATTTAGATGCAAGCTCTGCATGACGTAGTGCAGGCTGGCTATGTCCGTTACATTGGCATGTCTTCATGCTGGGCTTATCAATGTACGTTTTAACATCTATTCTGGGCGTATTTTCGGTCTTAACGCATCTTCAGTCCAGGCAATGCAAAGTAAGATCGTAGCTTTGGTGTCAATGAGTTGAAATCTAACTGCATGTATTTGTTTAGACTACGCCATCACGAACCACCTCACACCTTTTATTTCTATGCAGAATCACCACAGCTTGATCTACCGTGAAGAGGAACGAGAGATGTTCCCTACTCTCAAGGTTTGGTTTCTCAATCCTTTCTCCTTCTTTTCTTCTCATTTCGCAGATGTTTGGCGTTGGGTGCATTCCTTGGTCACCACTTGCCCGAGGCTTGCTTACCCGCCCTCTTGGTGAACAAACAGTTCGTGGAAAGACCGACTCGTTAGTTGTTTATCATCTACGCATGATCACCTGTATCAATAATTCCCCAGGACCATCAATTTATACGTCCAGCACGAGTCTGACAAAGACATCATCAAACGGTGAGATTAGTCACTCCTCGAGCTGGCAGACTCTCAAGTACAATAGCCTCGAGGAAATTGCAACAAAGAAAGGCGCCACTATGGCGCAAATAGCTCTCGCTTGGTCGATGGCACAAGACCTTGTCACAGCACCGATTGTTGGCACCACATCGTTGAAGAACCTGCAGGATCTTCTTGGTATGCGTGTTGTAATTAATCAGCGAATGTATTCAATTGATCTTCTTTTCTAGGCGCCATTGACATCACTCTAACCACTGAAGAGCTTAAGTATCTAGAGGAGCCTTATCAGCCAAAGTCTGTCGTTGGTCACAAGTGAATTGGAGGGAGCTCGATGACCAACGAAATGGTTCGAGGTGGTCTTTACTACGCAAACGATTGTTATAAGAGACATTTTGAAATCCCAGCGTATGGAATATTGCATGTCTGAACGTGCCCTCGGCGATAACAGTAAACAAAAGCCGTGTTGCTTTGTAAATTATTTGATCGTTACGTCAGAAGAAGTATTATTACATAACCTTCAAGTTCGCCACCAGTAGAGCAAGTAATTCGCCTCGGGTTTTCTGTGCTCTGCCCGGCTCCATTGATATGCACTGTCCAGGGTGCTGGATCTGAACCTGCCCAAAGGCATGCTGCATAAAAAGTCCCACTGGTGGCCACACAATCATGAACTTTGTGGTGAGAAGTTCGAACGGACATGCGTTTCCGGGCCCATCACAATTCATGATCACGCCGGGAAGGCCCATCACGCTTACGGTACAGGCTAAAAGCCAGGGTTGTTGCAGTCCGACATTCATGTGTACGTACGCAAATTACGTACAAGAATTGCTCTGACCAACACCGTTTCCTTTCGTTCACCCATGGCTCTGATTAAGTTGTTCAGATTATCGACATTCCTAGCTGTAGTTGCCACCTTACACGCTGGAGTTGTCGGGCAACAGTGCGCTACGACCTTGAGCAATGCGACGGTATGTGTTTTCAGCGACCATGCTGTCGGGTCATTGTGTTAGATGCACGACCCTCATTATTCTGTCTAGCTCGTCGCAAACCAACTGCAACGCCATTACTACAACGATTCAACAGGCCAGTATAAAAACGGCGAGTTGTGGACTGATGCGGTATGGTGCTAGTCACATTGCATTTCGACCTCACACTGACGTTCGATTGTTTCATTTACACATTCCAGAATTCATTAGAGGACTTGCATAACTTGATGCTGGCAACTGGTAGTGATGATTATCATAACGTGGCAGATAGTTCGTATATAGGGACGGCGGCATTGGACCCCTACACAGATTGGACGAAATTCCTTGATGGCAGTAACGATGATGCTCAGGTAAGAAGTCTGTTAGATGCGCCAGAAATCCTAAGCTGAATGCCCCCAAGTGGATCATTCTGGCGCTATGGAAAATCGCGGATTACAAGACTGCGAGAGATCGAGATGGCAGCGCATATATTGTAAAAACCTCCCCCTCTGATTATTTTCACAATGCCCTCCTGACGTCAGATTACAGTCTAGTGCAGCTAAAATCTATGACATAGTTGCAGGTCAATGGGATGACACCTGTGGAGGTGGAGGTAATACCAACCACCATCTTTCCCATCCCAATTCGCAGCTGATCTTGTTGGGATGTGCAGTGTGGTGGTCTACGGATCACACATATAAGAATGCAATTACTAATGAACTGTTTTTGCTGACTTCGGCTGCCGGATACCTGCGAACAAATAATGAGACGTACCTTGAAAATGCAAACAAGGTGATTGTAATTTGTCGTCCTTGACAGCAAACACTGACAGGTGTGACAGGAATGGACTTGGTGTATGTATTTTCGAATTCATTCGTTGATGTGAGGTTATGAGCTGGCGTTCGCAGTAAGCGCTTCCGGGATGCGTGGTTCCAGTGGACTCTTCAATGATGGCCTTAAATTGGAATCCTGTCAGAATAATGGCCAAGTCAGTGCGCTCAGTTACATAATAGAGCAACTATTGCTAACTTCAACGCGAGCTAGACAACCTGGACCTATAATCAAGTAGGTTCAATGGTTGTCTTCAATAATCCTCAACTGACGCCAATCTATTGTATAAAAGGCTGTGGTCGCTTCAGGTCTTGGTGCGCTTTATGCTGCAACTCGCAACACAAGTCTGTTAGATCAGGCCGAAGTCAGCTTGGATGCAACTATAAGTTCACTCACATACAATGGCATACTGAGAGAATCTTGTGACTTAGCGGCTTCCGATGGTACAACCTGCGACCATGATCAAGTAAGTACTCTATTTTTACAAGCTTTCATACCCATGCTTCATTATTTTCCGACAGCAAATTTTCAAGGTTGGATCCTCGTCGTGAAGAAATACCTTGTACACTGAAAAGTTTTTTAGGGGATCTGGACTAAACATGTCCAATATTACTTGGACAATGTTGATGATACTTCTCGCATCACCAAGTACAGTGGTTTCCTTGGCTCTCAGCATTCAGATGTTGTAAACTACGCGATGAATGCCGCGTATGATGTTGGATCAGTGTGGTATGCCGCAGACGAAGGAGGATCACAGTGGAGTCCAGAGGCTTCAGCGAGTGGTCTTGAGGCCCTTATATCTGCTGGGAAGGTGCGCCAATATGTGTATACCCGCTAATAGATCTAAGTTCACACAAATCCCAGTACGGTCCATGCTGAAGAGCCGATGTCCTTTAGACGGTATTCTTTAAATTCTTCTTAATACACGCACAAATACCTAGCCGCCGGCCAGTGTCGTCTGCTACATGTCGCACATCATCATATATTGGAATTGGGCATACCTTTGTTCGTGGTCAGCGTCGCGATGATCTGACCGTTGGTTGTGGTAGTTAACGATCAGATCGCCCACTCAGAGTAGGGGTGCATGACAAGCTTCACGAGCGGTGATGGACCGTCAAAGAACGTGCCGTGATTTTCTCATGTAACCACTGGAGAGGGGAGTGACTTTTGTACTCCAATTCGAATCGACGACCACTAATCCATCACGTAGAATCAAACCAACACTAAACAGTCTCTAGAATTTGTTAGAGGGTGCCTTCACTACTTCCTGTCGCATTCTTCTTTCGGGTGATGTCTCGTCTCGTTGAGTGTTGGTGTGCAATGCAATTTCGCAAGTCACGGACCTAGACCGTTCATTTGATCGTACTGCACATTGGATGTGTTATCGTACGAATTAGACGACAATATTAAAGACGATCTCCCGACAGGCTTGGGATGAAGGTCCTGGTCATTTGGTATGTTCGTAACAGTTCGTTGCCATCTTGAATGTGATTCACATCCCTGCGGAGCGAACGAATGGGAGCAATCACAGAATGTGATTGGTCGACAGGCACTGGCTTATTTGTGCAACGTGCGGGAGTCAAAAGTTAGTCTCCCATAGGTAAACCTCAGACGAAGGGGGACGGATAAAGCGAAACACATGTCGAAGTCGACCATAAAAATCCGACTGTGAGTATTTTTCTGCTCACTTGTAGCACGAACCCTAGCGAGTCATCTCCGGATAGGTGCGGGCTAGGGATAAAAAATGTTTGCTGCGAGAAGAATCATATATCCAAGCCCATGAAGCTCTTCATGTTCAAGTTAAACTCACAACGCCAAGAACAGAAAAAGCAAGTACGCATATCCAAATCAATGTTACATTGTTTCGGAGATATCCCTCTATTCAAGGCCCGCACTCATTGCTCAAATTGACAGTGAAATTTGTCCAGCACCATATGCCATTGGTCGAGTCCGCAACGAAGTAAATGTTGCGCCGTCGACTGCAGTCTAATGCAAAAAGAGAAGCACGACTTAATGTCGTGACGTGCTGCCCGGCTGCCCGGCCAGTGGCAAAGCAGTACACTTCCCCGACTATCAATCAATATTATAACAAACAAACAGTGAGTTTTTAGGTGCAAAACAAACTCCTCATACTCACGAAACAATCAGGTTCGCCAAGGGTTAAATAAAGGCAGCAATCTTCTTCGCGTTTGCAAGATTCGCCTACGTCAGAACAAGCACTGACAGACCGTACGCTCTTGCTTGACCTGATCGAGCTCCTCCTTCAGATGTCGAACCTTGTAAACGCTATTGGACGACATCCAGGTGAGTAAGGTTGGAGAAGTCGAGTTTGATACGCTTCGACTTTCCGACGTGCTTCGACTTCTTTCTGACACGCTGGTCATCCTCTGAATCAGTGTCGGACTCTTCAGTCTCTGATCCAGGGGAAGTCTCGTCTGTACTGTCCTCACTGCTCGAATCATCGTTCTTCCTCGAGGTTCGCGGTTCATCGGAATTAGGTCGAGTTTGCCTTCGTTACCCGAATCCGACCTGCTAGTTCTGACCACCTCCTGCTCAAAGGTGTCAAGCATTCTGTGGTATGGTCCAACGAGGTCGGAAGCATTTCGCTCTCCAGAACCTCCAACCTCCTCATCAGCTCCTCGTGCGCAGAGGTCAACGATAGCATCCGTTTTGCTGATTAAACTGCGTCTATAGTCACCAACAATTCTCAAACAATCCGTCGAAAAGGTCTTTAAAATTTTTGAATAAGAGGGGCTTCCGTCCAGCGACGTAGACCTAGCACACGTTTGAGATGAACTAGGGTCGGCAGAGCCAGGTGACATATAAAGAATAAACCCGAAGGGTCGAACGAAGTATGAGTTTAAGGTGTAGCGAAATATTCTTTGAGCCTCAATAAGGGCCCTGCGATATACCCGCCGAGAGAGGGGCTCAACCATGTGTTGGCCGATGACACAATAGTAGAGGGGGAGAAGGCGTTCTCCGTAGTCGTGGTTGCTTACCTGATTAAACTTGCGAAAAAACTCGATGAAAAGCACGACCATTTGTGAAGGACGATCCCGCATAGTACTACATCGTGCTTGACCTTTTCTTGTGCAAGGAACTCGTCAAAGGTCGGGCGAGATCCCGCAGAAAGAATGACCATCTTGAAAACTCGAAAACGATCGTCAAACTGCGGCATACATATCCTGACTTGAACACATCACTTTCATCACCACCGAATGAGTTTTCAATCGTGCCACGAGCATGTCAACTTTCTCGAGTTCTTCCGTTATAAATCACTGCACAAGCAGTGTTCTGTCGAGGGTGGTCTTAACTGCATGTGCGGTGATTTATAATGGAAGAACTCGAGGAAGTTGGCATGTTCGTGGCACAATTAACGACTCGTTTGGCTGTGATAAAGGTGATGGTGATGTGTTCGTCAGGATCTGTATCATAGACGATCGATCGTCTTTTCATGACGTCGGGTTTTTAGTAAGTTTAACCATTCCTCGACAGTAGTATGAGACGCACGACGGAAGGGAAGGAGGAGAGGGGTACTAGTACTCGGGAATCAGACAGTGTTTTGTGCAGGTCCTAGGTGAAGGTTAAGAGTCAGAGCTTGAAGAACTCTGCTATAATGAGTACGAGTGCGGGTGCGATGCTACCTAAATATAATAGGTAACATCATGAGGTGTATCTACAATCCACCCGGAATTAACGCAAAGCGGTGTTCCATATACTTTGCACACCCACCTCGAGGGTTTACTTATGTGGGATACTGTTACCACAGCACTACGGGTCACTGCAGCTTCTCCATCGCACTAGTAGTGGACATGGCTTGTGGTGTAAAGCAAATTTTACAGTGTTCGCTGCAATTCTAGCATCAGAAAACATGACTGCACCAAATGCATTACATCACTGACGTAAAAAAAGTCAAGTGTCAAGAATGAAACGGAATTATCATACATAAATATTCCGACTATGTAGTGAAGCATGAATATGATACAAGGCTCTATCGCATATTAGCAGGAATTAATATATAAACTATCCTTCTTCTGCCATCTCCCTGCGATGGAATGAGGGTCTGCTCGCTGATGATTCGTCGGCTTCGGGTATCGTCTCCTCTGAGTAACCTCTCCAGTTGCCAGACGCCGTCGCGGGATCGCAGTCGTCAGGCACTGCAACGACTAAAGCGCGTTCGAGCGCCTTGTCCCCTCTCTTCTTCAGACGCAGATTCATCGCAGATTGCAAAGATTCGACATAGGAGTCGTACTTCACGATCTCCGTGAGCAAAAACTGCGACTTCTTCTCCCAATTAGTCTGGGCTTTAGCTCCGTTTGTTGAACGCGACGGGTACTAAAAACAAAGCTGAGATAGATGCGAGTATAGGAAATCAACGGGACATACCAGAGCAGCCATAGGTTCTCGCAGTTCGTTATGATCCTTGAGATCCTTCTTCAACATGTGCACATATTTCTGAAGGGCCTCAAGCTGAGTTTCCTCGTCGTGAATGCTGGATATTGAAGGTGGAATAGGAGGCTTCCAATCGTTGATGAATACTCTATCCGCCCACGGCGAATGTGGGTTGCGGATGGAAGCGGCACCGTCTTTCCACCCCAGCTTGCTCCGGGTACTGCGTCCACTCCTCACGCTCATCGAATCGGTACGATCGCAATCGGTTTTGTGCTCGTCTGATACAGCACGTCCACTCAAAGCATCGGTGATGCGATTCCAGCCGTACTCCATGTTTGAGACACCACCTGCTAATGGCTCTTTGCTGGTACGTGCCGCCCAGTAGTTGCATGTCGAGACCCACTCGCTGACGAGCTCCTCTGTACCAGCTTGGAAGAAGTATACCCCGCCGTTAGCCAAGGTTAGCACCATGCAGTGGGGGCGTTGTCTGTTATAGCCTGGAGAAGGTAAGCAGTGGGCCAACGAATGGGCCAGCTGTACTGTGCCGACGGAATGGGCATTTTCCTGCAAGAAAAATCAACTAAACAATCGATGACCAAAAAAAAAAGGATACACACCAGCCAATTCCCGCCACCAACGACGGCGGAGAAACCTCCACCATGTTCTCCGAACGTGAACATGTTCAGCTCCCCTCTTTGGATGACGACGAAAACGTCCATCCAGTTCTTAGACTTTGCCCTCTTGCCTGCAGACTCCCAGTACTGCTTGCGACAAAGCATCCCCTCCTTGGCCCATGGAGCTCCAAGAAGCGCGAGTTCCTCGTCGGTGATGCTGATATTTGTCGAGTTGGTATCGTGACTGCCATAACTCCGGTCCTCGTCCTCCTGCGCTTCCCTGATGATCGTATGCGACAAATTGGACGCGAACCCGAGAGTAGGGGTGTAGAAAGCACCCATGGAGCTGTGCAAACCCTGCCAGAAACCTATCAGCACTCCCTATGCTCAAATATCTCGGATGCTTACATCATGAGTCGAGGTCGCGAAACTCGGTGACGGGCTGACGCGCCCATCGAAACTGCTGTTGCTGTTGTAAGGACTGTAGCCTGGGGTGAGTATCGACTGAATGCCACGGATACTACCTCGTTTGAGCGTCGTGAGGCGATCTGATGGTCCGCGGTAGCTGCGATTGCGGCCAATGAGATGCGCTGCCCCTGGACTAAGAGATGACGTTGAGACACGAGCCATAAATGTAGTTCCTAGAGGTTGTAAGATCTGCTGGCTCTTAATCGCAGTGTACATTTCCTAACAGAATCCGTGAGTGTCAGAGAGCTTGTCGAACATCACAAAATAGCTACCTTGAGCAGGCTCTCCATGTCAATTTCCCAGTTCCGATCAAATGTAACCATCGAGGGAGCAGTACTCGGAGGTTTCGATTCCGGACCAGAAGAGTGATGGAAAGACGTGGTACTGCTATTCAGAGACGGCTGTGCCGTCGACACAGCGGCAGAAGAAGAAGCAGCAGCCGAAGACAAGAATGTATCTTTAGATATGCTGTTCCAGCTTGCTATACTCTCACTTCTCTTTGACCGAGCGAGGGACTGCGTCTCAGTGCCATCCGAAGTAGTCGTCAGCGGCCCGCTACTATTGTCATCGTCCAGGTCCGGACTGGAGCCATAGCGACTCGGATGATTTTGCATCTGAATAGCCGTCATCGTGTTGCGGACGAACTGGCTTCTCGACATCCTGTTTGCAATATCTGCAATATGGAGGTCGGTGTTCAGGAGGAGAATAGAGTAGACGACCGCATGGACAACGCCTAGAGAGTATGTTAGCATGAGAAGGATGAGTGCGCGACTGTCGACGCACTGGCACTGCCGTATAGACGCGTAGGGTTGCAATCCCAAAAGCGTCGACTGAGCTCCTCCAGGATACGATCCACTTGCTGGGTCTCAGCCTTGAGGTACAACTTTGCACAAAGACGTCTAGAGAGATCGGATCAATAACAGCATATTAGCATCTCACCCGCCTACGTACCTGAACGCATTATCAAGGCGCAGGCCCGTAAAGTCAAAGTAATCCATGTAGTGACGCAGCGCAACCTTGTTGACTTGCCCACTGTCGCGATATGCGCCTCCGTATGAATCATCGCAAAAAGAAAACACGAGTACTTACTGTCCGCCCAACCACTCCGCAATCTTCTCCTTTGCCAAGAACTCTTCATCCTCAGCGTAGCACTTTGCAGCCAAGTCCTTACCTCTATCTTCATTGTCCATATCATCCGTCCGCACAAACACTGGATTGGACGCATGGCGGTTAAGAACGAGGTCGTTCGTCGTGAGCTCCTGCTGAGTCGAAGCTAGAACACACAATAAAAAACATGAGCATCATCTAGGACCACCAAAGATAATTATTTTTGCTGACATGGCCGTCCGTCATCGCCTGGAGAGAGTAAAGAAGGCTCAGAGCTTGATGCTGCAGAGCTGTGCTGTACGCGAAGGCGAGACATATCGCGGTACGCTGATTGCATCTGGTTGCTGTATCCTTTACTTCTCAATGGACTCGATCCGTACCGAAGCGCAGCTACTCTCGGCGAACCGACCGCTCCAGAGCCAGAACGAGACCGTACAGGCGTTTGGAGGGAAGAAGTGCGCGGAGGAATGATTGGTTCCACTCTTCCTTTCGGAGGTGAAGACACATCTGGATCTGGATCAAAGTCTAGAGACGACCGAGTGGGCAACGAAATAATCGGAGTGGATGTCGGGACGGGCGGCAGTAGAGGAGATTTGGACGAGTCCCCTTGAGATGTCGATTCTGGAGTCTGACCATGCCCATCTCCCGTCTTCGATCGCGTATAAGCAATGCGTCTCGCAGGCGTGGAAGGGTCTCGTAAATCCAGCGATGAACTGCCAGAGTCTGGATCCAGCTTCGACAACACGCCTTTGAAGTCACTAAGAATCCCGTGAAGCGAGGTGGAAGACTCCCAGGCCTGGTCGTCTTTAGGAGGAAGCGTAGGCGCAGGCGAGGACGGCGCGCTGAAATTAAGTTTTTGCAAATCGATATCGCTCACGCTCATGCTCCGTCGCTTGCCGTGACTAATAAACCTGCCGTCTGGTTTTGATTTGTCGTTAGAACGCGCATGCGCGTGCGCCTCAGGAGACGGCGTTCCATTTCGCGTTCGTGACATGGGGTCGATTACGACAAGGGACCGGTCGTCTGAATCATCACTAGCCGCACTGCGATGGATGGGAGGTAGTGGCTTGTGGTCTGTAGAACACGTAAAAGGACTCGCGAAGATGTCTGCGACGTGGGCGGTAGACGTGCGAGGAGCGTCATCGGGTAGCCGGGGCACAGGTGGAGCGACAGTATCCGCAAAGGGCGGTGGTCTCGAGCGCGGAGAACCAGCTAAAGAAGCGTCCGTCCGCTACGCACCACATGAGGCCGCGTCAATCGCATCAACGGACCACACTCACCGAACGATCCCTGGTAGATGACTGACCCAGCATTTTGCCCAGAAAAGCGCTCGTCTTGGCCCTGACAGTGTTCTTTAGTACCTAGCGCCCACATTGAGTCCCTCGCAGAGATAGTTTTTCCATAGACAATCGAGAGCGTACCTTGTCACCATTGCCTTTAGTACTACTACTGCGCGACCGCGGACTCGTCATGACCCACTCCGAAGTGCTCGGACTGGAAGGATCCCTACCACCCAGCTTAGACGGTCTCGCAGGCACAGGCGTGATCTGCAGCATCGGCGGAGCAGGCGAAGAAGTCGAAGCACCAGCAGAAGTCGAAGACCGCGGGCGCTGCCCCGGACGAAGAAGCTTAGCAGACGCATGACTACTAACAGGTAACGGCGGAGGCTGCTCAGCACGCTTCTCCATTCTCGCCTGCATCTGCATCTGCTGCTGCGCAGCCGGAGAGAGCGCACCTCCCCGCTCTTTTGCTTTGCGCACGAGTGTGGCTAGGTCAGGGCTGCTGCTCGTCCCGGGCGAACGATACAGGGAGCGGCGTTTGGTCTGTATTTCGGAGTCTTCGGCGTCGTAGAAGATATCGTTGGAGGAGTTTGAGGAGGGGCATCTTCCAGAGGAAGGGCCGGGGCAGGGCGACGGGGATGGGGATGGGGGG
>PVYE01001688.1:0-15941 GCA_002995055.1 Rhizopogon rudus | reverse complement strand
GGCAATTACCATTGGCAGAATGGCAGAGTTCTGCCAACAACACTAACGTCGATAACTGCGCGTACCACCTTCCCTGGTGTCGCCAGATTCCTCGACTTGACCTCCTCTGAGTCGTGAATGCGATATTTGTCAAGCCATCGCCAACCAGAGATGTCAAGACAGTAAAAGGTAAGCGACATGATCCAATAAGCTAGCACGAGTACAGCGAGCACGAGGTAGGTGTCAGGAATACCATCTAATAAGTTTTGGCGGACGACAAAGTAGAATGGGATTTTGATGGTGGGAAGACATACGGATTCACCGATCGCAAAAGTGGGGCATGTTGTCGAGTTCATGGCTGACGGTTCTCCGAAGAAATTGTGGAATAGGTCATGCATCGTAGCTCGCGACGTTAGTAATAGTGAAAACCGATGACATATACGCCCGGGTCTATGAGAAATCTCTCACTGGTAGTCGTCACTCCAGTTTCAAGAATCAATCTGCGTTCACTAGCTCGGGCAGTCATCAGTGGGTTGGATTTTACTACAGAGTACTACAGAGTGCTCTGTAGTAGTCTGTAGTGTGCCGTAGTGAATTACGTTTTCCTGATGGTCCCCAGTGTAGATCAGTCTTAAAAAAAGTAGCATTCCTCAGCCCTGGGACTTTCTGAAAAAACATTCTCCTGTCGGTCCGTGAGCCCCTTACTTGAAACGGACCTGCACATCACTGCAAGTTGTGATTCATCAGAGTCGTATAAGTACATACCTTTATGTAAAGAACAGAATTCTGCACATGATACCATGATCCTGGTAGGGCCATACCTTTGTCCCGCGAAGTGGATGCAACATGACAAGTCCTTCCCTACATAGCACCTCCACCCAAGCCTCCGATTATCTCCTCATATAACCCTAAAGTTGAAATGGTTACACCCTCTGTCACGTCTACAAAACACCCCTTGGTCCCAATGTAAGATTGAGCAACCACCCCTGACAGTGACAGCTGCAACCACAAATCATAGGGGCCTCAATGTCCGAGGACTCCGACTGAAGATGCAGTTTGATCAAGTACAGAATCTAACTGCACATGGAGTTTATGAAATCGACGAAGGTGTCCTTGGGCGCGTTACGAGTGCAAATGCAGTCCGTGAAGCGGCTAGCGGCTAAGGTTGGCGGAGCATGAAGCTTCATCGATCAGCGAAAACCAAGTTGGACTGGTATAAAAGTGGAGAAGGGAGTGAATACGGTCACATTCACTCCTGAAGTTCGTGGGTCAAATAGGCACGGCCACGTTTCACGCCAACAACAGTACCCTCGGGCCTCAGTCCCTGACACAACCCTGACACGCAAATGTATCATCCACGTCACCGACGGTAATTTCTGGTATTGGTAAGCTAAATACTGTAACATTTGCTCTACTCAGATAGTCAACATTAGCGCAAGGTTTAGATAGCAAAAAACGTTGGTACAGGAGACAAAAAGGAGTTCGAATACAGTGATAAAAAGAAACTTTTTGAGAAAAAAAAAAAGGGTAGCAACAGAAGATTCAGAATCCCATAAGAGTTGTCCGAATTTTTACCATTCGTGAGGGGTTACAGTCGTTTGGGGGCATCACTGTCACTGTTCGTTTAGGTTGTTTAGAAGAGTTGTCAGACACCGCTTGGTGACCATGTCTCCCTGGTAGCTGATATCAAGAAAAAGCCCTCACGAACGAGAAACCGTAGACGTACCTTTAGAAGGACGCTGAACGTCTGATCGCGCAGGGGTTCTGGGAGACAAGCGCGCAGGGCTTCCCGCGCTCTGTGAGGTAATATCAGCACCGCAATACGACGATCCTCCAACGGGTGGGTAGCGCACCTCATATTGTCGCTAAGGCGGAGATAACACCGCACGACATGCTTGAGCAATCTCACAGCCTGCGTCTCCACAAGCTGGTTCACCATATTGCTCAGCACGGTTCCGACAGCGTAGAACCGCTCGTAGGTGTGGCAAATATACGTCAGGCCGGTCTCATCGAGCAGAATCTTTTGAACGATGAAGATAGCGACGGTTTTGGAGAGCTCTGAGCCTGTCTCCATGATACGAAGGCAAAGTGGTATGATCTCGGTCGAGAGGAGGAAGTGGATGACAGTATTATTGTCATTTTGCTGGGCTAGCGTGAGCGAATGATAATGCGACTTGTCAAAATCTGATACGCACCTTGACGAGGGCGCCTATGACGCCTAGGGACGTGAGTCGGAGGTATTCAAACGGCCGCGTTTTCGAGGTCGTGTTCAGGAATGGGTATAGAAATAAGGGGATATGCGCTAGTGAAAGAGAAAGGTCAAGTCAATTCCCACAGAGCCGAGCGGTAAAGCGCAGACTCGCCATTCAAGAATAGTTGTCTTGTATCTGGGTGGGAAGCGACGCATTGGAGCAACGCGAGGGCATTGCACACTCGGTTTGATACATGTGCCGTGAGGTTTGGAGGCGAGAGCAGGGGATAAACGGATACTATCTCCTGTAAGAGCGCCGGCATAATACCTGAGCATCCATCCATTCAGCGCCCAATGGACAAGGTGCCGAACTCGACTCATCACACTCACCGAACGAATGCCAGAGCACCAAAGCAAGTTCCTCATACTGCTCTCTCTTCTTACTCAGCTCTAGTAGAGCCGCTTCGCGCGCAGAGGGATCCGTCAAGTCAATAACGAGATTATATATTTTACTCTCTTCCTGGAGACTGATGATGTGTTGGTGTGGGTGTAGGGAAGGCGTATCTGAGTATCCGGACAGCGCTGAGCCGGGAAGGCGCTGTTGTTGCTGCTGCTGCTGCTGGTAAGGATTGAATTGCCCAGCATTCTGCAGATATGAGAGCGGTTTGGGCGAAATGAGCCCCGCCATAGTTGTCGACGCTGGAGACGTGGATGACAGCGTCGAAAGTGTGTTGCTCTGTGTTGCTTCAACCTTGCCTTAGGGCTTCCGAGGTGCTTACTAAGCGGTCATGATATCAACTTCTCATCCGGGCCTCGAGCACTATACTAGTGATTTTTTGCTCGTTTGACTTGAATTTTGCCCCGCAGCAACGCTACCTTCGATTAATGGGTGATATAAATACGGAGTCCTGGTGTCGTATAGCAAGCTGTGTAATCCACGTAACCATTCGACTAGCCAGAAGACTAGCACTAGATAAGAGAGAAAAAACTGGACCCCTTAACACGACGTCCAAAAAGCCAAAGAAATTCGAGTAACTACAAGGAACGGAACGGATAAAAGGATGACAGTAATGGTCTTTCGCCAGAGGTAACAGGGTGGAACAAAAGCAAAGGTATTGAGTAGGCAGTGAGATGTATGAGATCATAAGGGAGGGGCGGACAAAATTATGGGTCCTCAGAAAGGAGCGGATGGGTTGAGGAGGGGCGCTGTACATACATATCAACAGGGTACATGGGAATATTGCGGATACATTGTCGCGGCCCATCAACAGTCGTCAGATCGTCCAGCGGAAGCAAGGAAGACATCTTCGACCGAACGGATCACGAGTAGTGCTTCTCCCGTGGCATCATCTTCTCCAACCGGAGATCGTCGCCGTCGAACTCGCTCTCGTCGTGTATGATACCGACACCCTCGGTCCGTGATTCAGTCGCTGGCGTTACGGGGCGGCTCGCTACAAACCCCCCACTGGATGAAGTCGCAGTGATAGTCGAGATGATCTGTTGATTCTGCGGATAGTATGATCTCCGCATCATCTTCTTGAAGTCGTATGATGCGAACCTGTGTCGTGTTAAGAGACGACAGGAATACAAATAAATATGAAGAGACATACTGCTCTTCCATCTGTCTCATTTCGGCGCTCAGCGTGTTGACGTCTCGTGTCTTCCTTGCCTTGGCTTTTAGTGGATTGTCTTCGAGCAGAAGCTCCTCGAGTTCATGGGAGGCATCAAAGTTTGCCTTCTTTGACTATGCAGCGAGATTGAGCTTAGAGTGGATATCAGAAGAACTAACTAAAAAGGGACTCACATCCGGGATAAACGGCGGGGGTAATTCCTTGGCTTCAAGTGCTAACCAATCGATCGGCTGGAACCACGGGTGTCGTTGGAGCTCGCCAAAACCATCGCTTTGCTTACACGATAGTCTCTTAGAAACATCACGCTCCAAGAACTGGGCTGCAATGAGCACAAGATGGTGGGTGACATGTCTCACTCACCCCCTTCAACGCCATCATCCCTGCTCTGGAGCACTTCTTATCGGCATCATCGGGGAAGCGTAAGGAGTCTTTACTGATGCTATGGGTCAAGTCCGCATTCGTCTTACCGCGGAATGGTCTACGACCGAAAAGGAGTTCATATGCACAAACGCCGAGGCTCCACCAATCGATTGGGTATGTGTAGCCACGTTTGGAGAGTATCTCCGGTGCCATGTAAGCCATGCTTCCCGCTACTCCAGTGAGCATGCGCCGATCGCTAAAGTGGACAGCTATGTTGAAGTCGGTAAGATGTGCATGGCCACGTTCATCCAAAAGAATGTTGTCAGGTTTCAGATCACTAATGGGAGGTAATGATAAAAAAAACATTCGGGTTCGTAGGGATAGGGACATACCGATGCATGATCTTATGCTCGTGAAGAAAGGCAAGGGCTGATGATATTTCAGCGACATAGTAACGTACGGTTTGCTCTGGCAACGAGCCTAACCGCTCGAGGTGGACTAGAAGGTACGGATGAGGGAAAGGCGCTGGAAGAACCGAGAAGAACGGGAAATGGACGTACACCGAAGGTCACCGCCCAGCATGAGATCAAGGACGAAGAAACAATTTTCATCGTCCTGGAATGCATATCGGAGGTTGACGACAAAAGGGTGGTCGATCTGTAGGGATATATAAGTGACGAGGTTCGCGCTGTGAAGCGAAGAAGGAGGTAGACTAACCTCCTCAAGTAATCGTCGCTCCTGAATTATATTTGCAACTGCTTTCATCTTTACACACTTTGTCTTGTTGATGTACTTCAAGGCATACAAGTCCCGTGTCTGCTTGTGCTGGACCATTCTGACCTGGGGATGACAGTCATTATCTGTTTTGAGAGCAATGTGAGAAGAACGAACCTTTCCGAAAGCGCCCTTTCCGACGCATCGTAAGAGAACGAAGTGGAAGAGATTGATGTCGCCATCAAAGTCCACGGGCTAGGAGTGGTCAACGAGTGTGCTCTGGAAAAGAAATGGTAAAAAAACATACCTGAGGACGACAACAAAGGGCACCCATGGAATGTGGAGATGAGGAGAAAGGGGAAGGGAGACTTTGAGGAAGAAGTAGGAATTAAGATGTCAAAGTAAGTAGGAGGTATGTGGGGAGTATCAGGGGGATAATAACCTGGGCTATGATGTACGCGCTCGGTGGGGTCGTTGGGGTCGTCGTGGTTCCGAATGTCCCTCGCAAAGAGATATTGTTGTCACGGTATAGTGTGACAGGCCTTAATTTAGGTGTGACACACATCTCCCGAATATCGACCCACGATTGTGAGACTAGTTTACTGCTCCATGAACATGACACTTCCCCCTCTCGTCATTTTCGGTCCATCCGGTGTTGGCAAGGGTACTCTTATCAATCGTCTCATGAGAGAGTTCCCCGACGCCTTTGGCTTCAGTGTCTCTCGTACGACCACTTTCCTTACTCGATCGAAACTCACCGTCTAATCCTAAAAAGATACTACACGTGCTCCACGTCCAGGAGAGAGAGATGGAAAAGAATATCACTTCACCACTCCCGATAACTTCAAGAACTTGATCCTAGATCGCGCTTTCATCGAGCACGCCCAATTTTCAGGCAACTTCTACGGTACCAGCTTTCAGACCGTGAAAGATGTCGCAGCAACAGGAAAGCGATGCATCCTTGATATAGATGCTCAGGTACGTACCTTTCCTTCATTCCAGTGTCATCTTCAAAATGCTATGCTTCAGGGCGTACAACAAGTCAAGCAAACACCTCTACAACCTGTCATCGTCTTCATCTCTCCACCTTCTATCACCGCCCTGAGTCAGCGCTTGCGTGGCCGCGCTACCGATTCTGAAGAAGCCATCCAGCGTCGTCTTGCAACAGCTCGTAGAGAGATCGAGTACGCTCGACAACCTGGCACCTTTGACTACGTCATCGTCAATGATGATCTTGATAGAGCATACCACCAGTTTAAGAGCATCGCTAATGGAGAAATGGATGCCAGAGGCGATCAGATGCCCCTGTTGGATGATTGGAACCATGATTTATAAACTTTATCTATGTATACCAATATACAAGCATCGGCACCTGTACCGAGTCAAGAAGGACAAGAACCCATTAGAATTATAATAATCAAGTCAATTTGAATCTATACGAGTCTACGACATCTACAGGGTAAACATACAATTAAGCTTCTAGGATGATCATAAGTTAGTTTACATATCATACAGAAGCTGATCCTCGGCATGATCGGTCCCGACTCCCCTTCGAATTTGAGGACCAAGATGTGATGGCATCGATGACCGGACAACTATACGCGGAATCTCAGATATGCCATCAAAAGGGCAGAACACCCGGTCACTAAAGCCAAAACGTCAGTATTCTGATGCAACGCCAAGCATATAGGCTTCCACACACCGAATCCAACGAGGTACTGCAGCGTAGTTGCCTAATAACCCAAACATCAGCATCCGAAGCCAAAATGGAATATTCAGAACCCGCCTTTGATTGCTGAATCGTCGTCCTCAAGTTTGCAATCTCCTGTTCAATCCTGGTATCTACCTCCTTAATCTTTAGCTCCTGCCCACTGCTCTCATCCCGCATCCTCCCTTTCTCCAAATTAAGATCCAGTCGAACGCCAGCCTGCGTACGCGTGATCTCTTCACGCAGTCGCTGCTTAAGCTTCTCCATGTCCGTCACCAAGCGGTCATTATCCGATTTTAGAGAAGCGAGGTCATTCTTCTCGATGAGCTGGAGCTCAGATTTGAGCTGTGCAAAGTCGACTTGCTGAGTATATTGATGCTGAAGGTTCGCCGCGAGTGAACTTCATGGTTATCATGGAAGGCGGTCGTGCACTCACCTTCTCTTGATCAGCTTTGGTGACCATGTTACTTGTCATGTTCCGTATGCTCTCGTCGATGACTTCTGCCATGGCGCTCATGATGCCCTCTGCTTGTGCACGGTTGAGCCCCTCGCGCTCGAGCCGCTGCACAAAGTGGTGAGTGTCAAAATGGAAGTCGGAGGCTATTGGCGATGCATGGAATAATCGGGTAGGGGATGAATAAAGAGATATGTCGGTGCAATGCCTTGAGTTCGGGGAGGGGGGTATATTATTAGTGTAAAGGGTAGAGAACGTAGAGAATTTGGCGGTGAATGGAACAAAACGATTGGCAGGTCTGAACGCTCCTGCACGTAGAGAGCGGGCGAGGCGAGTGGTGGTGGTCATGGATGAATACACATGCGTGGGAAAGCCCGCACCTCTACCCGAACTGCCTGGTTCAACCAGTCTCAGAAGTTCGAACCTCATTTGTACACAACTTTACGAACAGCGACAATATGTCAACGAGCACGAATCCTCATGCCCACCAACACCCACATGCACAGAGCACGAGCCATCCCTGGGGAAGCACAAGTGGCACTAACACCCTTGGCACGTCTCTCACCGACACTTTTGGGCAGTCCAGGACCCATTACCAGCCAGGTTACATGATGGTACGCTTGACCCTCACACCATCCTAAATTCTCATGATTTCGATACGTCCAGTCCGTAGCGCAACATAATGTAAGCCATTTTTCACCATCTGAGGACTGAGTACTGATGGATCAGGGACATAGGTCATGTCCCCGAGCGCACAAAATACAGACGAAATCCCCGTCGTGCAAACAAAGGCAAAGATAAACAAGGGCCTGGCTCGTGGTGGAGCGTCGCATTTCGGGGCGGAGTCGATGTTTGAGAGCTCGAGCACGTATGTTTGCTTTTCCCTCCCCTTTTCTACTCCTTTCCTAAATTCGCTCGCTCGCAAGACAAAGGCAAGCGTTCACAGACATGGACGCGCCGCCGACCAGTTCTGTCAATGATATCTTCCGCGAGGGATCTTCTTTTGGCGACACCCAAACCCAACGCTCAGTTCTGCCTCCCTCACGCGTGCGTCCCCCCGTTTCTTGGATTCTGTTTTACGTTATTGAATGACTATCATCTTCCACAGCCCTTCTCCCTCTCCAACTCGCAATCCCAGAATCATTCTCAACCTGTCAATCAAAACCAACTGACCTACATCGTCGTCTTCGGCTATCCACCAGACAAATATTCCCTCACCGTAGAATATTTCCGCTCGCTCGGCGCGAGCACCGAGCCTGAACCCAACACGGAGATCGTGAACGCGTTTAGAATCGGGTTTCGTGATCCCGGAGAAGCCATGCGCGCTGTCAGGAGAAACGGGGAAGTCCTAGGGGGAACTTGGATGGTGGGCGTCAAATGGGCTGTACGTTCCCCCGCCTCGTCGAGTGTTGGTTGTGCTGATTCGGAGCGACGTACCAAGGACTCTAATCAGGATCCCGCACTCTCCCGTACGCCTGATTTTATGGCGTCTGGTGCGCAGATGCAGACCTCACAGTTCCAGCCGCAGATGGAGGCGAATTTCAATCCTAATCCGAATGCGATGGTGGTGGATAGCGTTGCTACTGTTGGTACGCCGATCAAGCTGGCGCCGTCTGTGGCTGCATTTCGTAAAGCCCCTGCGCCGGCCCCTCAGAAGCCTGCGCCTGCTCTCGTACCTGTTAATATCATCAACCCGCAGCAGAGTCCTGCAAAGGGAGTACTTAGCCAGGTCGGGGATTTGCTATTTGGGTGGTAGTACTACAGTGGTTATCTGTACTCCCGAATACGCGTGTTTTCATATTGGGACGCTCCAGATGCGTGAGACGTATGTGGCTTGCTGGGGTGATGTGAATGTGTGCTGGAATTTCAAGCGCGAAGTTCTGCTCAGAGCCAGAATGCTGTCAGTATTACTTTGATGTTGCAAAATATGGACGAATAATTGAAATGCACGAATGCCTTGTCCCTTTTACATAAGTATGATAAGGTGAGTGTCATACCACCCCATCGTAAGCAGAAGGTATGAATAATTTACATATATCAAAGCTAGGATTGAATCAGTCGTACACAAAAGCTGCAAGCCTCTTCAACCCATCGTCCGACTGCGTAGTAGAGATATGTGCAAACATCCACCAACCATGCGTCAAATCCGCATACTCGACAGGTTCGGCTTCCCCGCCCGCCTCCTTGATCCCAGCCACCACTCTCCGTGAGCTCTCAGTAACATTATCGGCCGTTCCTGTCATCACCAACATCTTCGGCCAGCTCGCAGTGAATGGAATAAGGGCGCTTGACGCTAGAGGATTATTGGCGGAGAAACTGCCGAGGTATTGGGGAGAACAAGCTTGGTAGATTGATAGAGGGAAGATGTAATAGGGCACGGAGGTTGAGGAAGCGTAGGTGAGGTCTGCGTCTGGGGAGAACACGACGACGCGCCCCGGCATCGAAAGCGTGGATTGTGAGATGATATAGGTCAGGATGAGAGCTGGATAGGGATGTCGGGTGAGATACGAATACGAGCAGAAGAACTGGTTGATTAATGACGCATCTAGATTTCCACCTGCGCTATCACCCGCGATGGTGATATTCTCGGCGATAAAGCCTTGTGAGATCAAGTGGTGGTATACAGAGAATAAAAGGAAGGTGCTGCGATGATGGGTGTACTGGATCCTTGTGCAGCGAACTTCTCCCCGAGTGCACGGAACATGCGAGAAAAAATCTTACAAATCGCTGTTCTGCGGGGTGTCCAGAGACACCACCACCTCCGTGAACATGAAGAATGGCTTTGATATCGTTCTTCGCATCAGTAGAGGACTCTGAAGGCTTAGAGGAATAGAAGAAGACGAGAACCTGACCCGCTTGGATCGAGTTTGAGTAGATGGAAGCAGGTAGTTGAAAGGATGGGGGTGCTAATTCATACGAAATACGAACGCCTTCAGGAATTCTATCGCTAGGTACCTGCGAGCATTCGACGATCGATTAGGCCTATCCAAACGTAGGCGCGAAGCCACTTAGTGCAGTGCAAAGGTCATGAAGAGCCGCTGCTTGCTGAGGGGTCCAGCTTGGTAGGGTCGATTGGTGTGTTTGTTTGTTCTCTATCATTCGCGCCTCGGGTTGCTGTCAAGACTCAACACATCAGCCTGAGCTACTTAAGATTAGATACAGTCGCCAATAATCATAGTCGGATCAGAGAGGATCAGTAGCGCCCCCGCATTATATACAGTCAAATCCTGCTTATGACTATGACATAGCTGGTGAGTGAGATGTTCTGGGTTGCTGCGAATAGACAGAGTAGGGTAACAAGTGGTGTAAGGCGGTGTAACGTCGAGACTCATCATGATGACATATATGATGTGGATCGGCTGGACCGTCGAGGTCACGCTAGAGGGTGTACGTATCGGATCTCTTGTGGATGGCCACGAACCATGATTTAGCCATCCATCAATCGAACCTGACCAGCGAAAACAAACCGAACACAGTTGCTGAGCGAGGCCTAAAAGGAAACCCGTGCATTGCAATGATATTGGTTCTACAGAACTCCGCTTTACGAGACGGAGGTATGCGTTGGGGGAATCCTGCGTACTATGTACTCAAGGCGACGGGCCCAGTGTGCTATGAAATCAAAAAGAGATCTCTCGTCAAAATGAGCCACCCGGGAACGTAATTTCCTGTTACTAAGACCCTGACGTAGAATCTGGAATCGAGAAAATACATCATCCATGTTCGGACGCTGTGCTGGATCTGTGTGCATCATGTCCGATACCAGATCGCTCAGGAATTCTACACCTGAGTAACACTGTTGTATCAAAATGAGAGCATGAACAATGATAAGTGACTTTTGGACATTACATCGAGAAATATCTCTTGGATAGCGTGCCCGAGATACCACACATCAATTGGAAAAGGGTTCCAAAGTTTGCCGTAGTCTTCCCTGAACTCTGGTACTCCTTTGTCTCCACCAAATATGGGTAGTTCCAATGGGTTGGTGTTGGACGCCTCGTATTTGCGGGAGATACCAAAATCGATGTAATAGTACCGTGGCGGAGACTGCGTGCGCGTACGATGCCTGGCCGGGCGTTTGAAGTCACTCGACTTATACTCGAAGCTTGGATGCCATTCATCTATGAACATGCTGCCGTCCATCAGTATGTTCAACTGCATACAGTCACTATTTCCAGGTCATGAGACAAGTCAAGTTACTGGGGCAATTTGGAAACGTACCGGTGAGCGACATGATGCATGTGCATGAAGCGCAGTCCCTTGAAAGTAAACAAAAGGCAAAATGAGTTGTGATGGGTCGGTAAATCAAGCCCTTACTTCAAAAAGCTGGTGGATGCAATCTACAACTTCTCCGACTGTGTCAAAATATGGATCCGTAGAATCTCTAAGTAACGGCATGACCAGTATCGCAAGATTGTCGTCGGTGGGCACCTGAAGAACCTCGTAAATGGGCACGCAATGGTTGCTTGGATCTTCTTCGAGAGGTGAGCTGCAGAAATAGCGACCGATCTCTATCTCAAAAGGGTGTCGCGACACGTCTATACATTTAAGTTGCACGCGAGTGCCGTCTTGAATGCGTCTGGCATCCAGCAGCATGTAGTGCTGGATGATGCAGAGTTATTAATCACCATTGGTACCAGTAAAAGCATACAAAACTTACTGGCGACACAATTCCATCCTCACAATCCAGGTCCACTTTTTTTGTGTTCGTCCAAGAGGGCACCCAATTCGGACTGTAGCGACTTCGTAGCTCGTAGCCTTTTTCTTTGAGGAAGTTGTAGTGATTCCTCCACCAGATCTCGTATTCAGCAAGATGGGGATGGGGAGGAGATGTTGAGGCCATCCTCAAAAATTTGCCTTAAGGAATGGTATGAACTAAAAACGCACATTGTAAGTGAAGCGCCTGGAGACAAATATGGACCCACATGTTCAGACCCCGGCACTTCGCGGACTTGAGAACAAACCATAATTATGTAACAGAGAAGTAATTACACCACCCCCATGCAAAGTTAAGTAATTCAAAGTACCGCGATAGGAAGCTTTTAACCGAATGATGGGCATTGTTCTTCACTTGACAAGGCTCAAGCGCTAGGTGATTTTTGTCCATCTGTTGTTAGTTGCCATGTTCCCATAATCTTCCTGTGAATTTACGACATTGTGAAAACACTCAGGCTCAGGCTCTTGTACTCCAGACTTACCCTCTCCAACCCGTCTCACTTGTATATAACCAAGGCAGTAGGCGCGACACTCCCATCACAGTGATAACACATGGATCCCCCAAAGTCTAGCACGACAATTCGAATAACCACCGATCTAGGTCCTGCCAGTCAATTCGCGCACTCGCCCATGACTGTCATCGAGCTGAAAGGCCGGACAAACCATGAAAAGGGCGAACTCTTTCTACAATTATCGCTGACAGCCTTGAGAGAGCTCGACAGCTTGTTGGGGGACGAGCGGCTTTCAGAAAGTGAAAAAGCTACCTACAATCGATCTTACGATACAAGCATGAAGCGATATGACTAGTATGTTTCGTTTTCACCCAGCCAGAAGGCCTTACTCATCCGCCCATCACCCATCCGCAGTACGAAGAACATGAGAGACCGACTCTTCGCGCAGAAGAAATCTTTCCGCAAGTTCCTTGTTAACCTCTTCCTCCGCAATTCGGATGCTAGAGAATTCTATAAACTGACATATCGGAATTATGCGTCTATCAGAGTAAGTTGACCAGTTGCATGACGGGCATGTTAGAATCGCAGTTGAAGTAACAAATCAGAAAACTTCAGAAGAGATAAACAGGCTATTACTGCCTGATAGGAACGCTATCCTTGGTATGTCAATGGAAGACATGAAGTTCCCTTTGCTGACGCCAAGTATCAGGAAGCCTTGGAGAGTCCTCACATCCTCACGTCTCTGTTTGTGAAGAAAGTCCACGTGACGTAGTAGAAGGTATGTATCGTAGTAGCCGTATTTTATGACAGAGAGCTTAGCGTCCCTTTGTGAACCAGTCACAGATATTCCTCCAGACGAAACCATCCGGGGTATAAGTATGGATGTAGATACTGAAGAAGAAGCATATGAGGCGCTTGCGACCCTGAAACGTATCGCGACCATCGGCGAAGAAGAAGAAGAAGAAGAAGAGGACGACGATCGAACTGGTGTGTTTTTAAATCATGGACCCCTGATATCACCTAACAGGCTGCTTGGTATCTCAGTGAGACCCTCGATGTCGCAAATCAGCCTGAGACCGCCGTCTCCCACTGGTAGCCTCACTATCATTTACAATTACAGCAATAATTATATCAGCCATAGTGTGGTATCTATTGATTCAGAAGTGACAGGAACAACCATCAACAGTGGGGTGAATGGAGGTTCGTCACATTCACTGCCGAGATCACGATTTGACCTTTAAAACGATGATAGGCCCCGTCGTTCATCCGACTCATAATGATATCAATCAGCATATGTAAGCCACTGTCTCAGCGGGGTTTTTCCACAGGAGTTGCCATGCTTGTTACGTCTAGTGACTCTAGTCTACTAATATGTATCAGTATCATGATTAGATTGAACTTTGTATTCGCTGGTTCCTGGCCGCTTTCCAGAACGTTGACACATGGCTATGCGCATTGCGGTGTAGCCAGTACAAGGACATGAAGGGGTGCTAGTTTGTGGGAAGGCTCTATCTGGTTCCTGTAATTCAGAGGGCATGGAGAGACACAATACTACTTACTGTACGCTCTCGGTCCGCGGACCCGCTGCTCGTTTCAGTGCCTTATCACGTCACAGGAACTTCATCACAATGATCTCAATGACTTCAGATTTACCGCTGCCATTCCAAACTCCGCATGTTTAGGCGAAATTCGAATACCAGGTACTACGGTGGCCATGGCCCGGGGATGTAAAAGCAAGTACTTATTCTTGGGGGAGGCTTCGCTGGCCAAATTCTGCGACTGCATGAAATCACCGTGATATATAAAATTGTACTTTGCCCCTAGTAGCGTGTCAGGTGCTTTGAGTTGTGGGCGTTTGTAGGGTCATTTTCCCAGTAAGCTCTCGTTCTTTTGTCTCCTACTTACTGTTTCTTGTATTATGTACCACACACCAGCGATATATGTACATACCTAAGTTCGCTAGATTTTGCCGGAGCTGCGTCATGTTTTCCTTCAAACGCATCCTGCTTTACTAGAGCAGGTCAAACTACTGAGTACTGATTATGGAATAATTTAAAATACATATTAAAAACGTTTCCTTGTGTTGTCATTGATCAGCGGGTTTATTGTAGTCGACCGTGAGTCAACGGTGCACTTTCTTTGTTCGTCTATAAAGGCATGGCTAGGACAGACTAGCGGCGCATATGCCGGGTCATCTGGACTCTGGAGTCGCATGTCTAGATTTAAAATGACTTCAACGTGACGATAGGCGGGCAACAATATCCGATGAAACTGCTACAGTACAGTCGACCGTACGCCTGAAGGTGCTGTCAGGGCCCAGAGTCCAGAGCCCAGCAGCAGGACGGACACAGTCACCCTAAGTTGGCGAGCCCAAATGATTCTGGCACTGGGTGCAGTCAAGCTCCGTGCGAAATCCGCCAAGACTGCCGATGCTCACCCGTCGAGTTGGCGTTCATCAAAGCTGACATTGATGTCAGAGATGTATCAGGATCATGATAATTCATTGGAAGAGATCGATCCGCCTCAGCGGAGGTTGCGAAAAAAACGTTAGCCGAAAAGTAAGGGGATTGTAGATTTAAAAAATTGAGATGTGCGAACGGAAGATACGACAGTAGATGCGATGGGGTTGCCTGAACAATACAGTGCACTGTGCAGTACTCATAACCCCAGACTATGATGGTTGCCGCCGGATCAGAGCGGATCCACGTCACGGTCATCTGAAAATCCTGTATGATGATTGGCAATACTTGCTGATGTGAGAAGAGCGGAAAAACCTTGATAGTAGCAGGCGACCAGGTTCATCATGATTTACGTCAACAATAGGGATCGGCTGGAAGACCGTGACTCTGGAAGATAGCAACACATGTTTTGGGGTCCATGGTGATGTGCACGGTCCAGCTCGGCGCAAAAGCCGGGGCTGCGGTTCGGCTTCATAGGGCTACGGCTTAGTGAAATAGCACGACGACTGTTCTGCGGGGTGTACGAGAAAAAGGATTTGGGACACGCTCCAAAAGGCGGGGTCGAGGTGGCGTGTCGTGTGTATTGTAGTTGTTTTGTCGGACTAACGAGGAGATGCGGCCAAGGACTCCATCTGAAGACAGATGCCCGGCGACATGACTTGAAGATATGAGCACGTCACTCATCACGTCACTCGTTCAGAAACGTAGTCGCACTCACCATACTCTTAAAAGTGATTTCAAATGCTACAGTACCCATGATGCCTCTAGATTGAAGATAATCAGGAGATACTGATGTACATGCCCTTCTGAGACTCAGTGGGGTACACCACCGTCAAAGAGCCCTGAGGCCTGAGGGCTTAAATAAAGGCTGCATAGTCACCAAGGATGACGCAGGATGCGACAATGAAGAAACCCGCGACAGCATGGACGTTAACAGTATTGTCAGGGCAAAATTGTAGGAATTCAAAGGATCGAAAGAACGTATCTTACAGGAATGATGTAATATACATACAACGAGTAGCCACAAGTCCCAAGCATAAGAGTCTTCCGAGGACCAATCACGTTGTTGACGGAACTGCAACGACATTAGCTACGATGGGCGAAAGAAATGCAATGTTACTCACCCAGAGAACAACCCGAGAAAACGCAAAATTCAAGTAGACACTCGCACTATAGTTGGCCTGGTCAAAAGGATTGACTTGACCTGCACCACCGAGACCAATAAGAACGATGACGTGGCCGTCCTAGAAAGGACGAGTCGATATCTAATACGAGATTAT
>PVYE01001683.1:45794-58657 GCA_002995055.1 Rhizopogon rudus | reverse complement strand
AGTATGTAGCCTGCAAGACAAAGTAGGAATACCTCGAGAATTGACTAGGTTACCAGAAAATCAGATTTCATAGGACTCTGACATGATTTAAAAACAAACCTGGAATACAGTAGACAAGAGGGACAAGATGTCAGGAGTGCTAGCCATGGATGAGTACAGATGGGCCGAGTGGTCGAAGATAAGACTGGGATTTCAAAACGAATGGAGTCTAAATAGTTATCGTGAAAGAGGAGCGGAGAAAGCAGTTGGAACTTGGGAAGCACCTTTACAATACATGCAAGGCGTTGCGCGAATGGCGTGGTTTGGCGGCTTGGCTGCTTGGCTTCGGTCATTACGCAGTTGGATGCACGTGCGTGTATGGCAATATATTGCCAGCAGGCGCCACCGGCCACCGGCTTGCTTCCGATCATCTTGTCGTAATCATCCGAGTCGCGGGCCGCACTGCCACTCCTCGAGCTTCACGTTCCTGCTATACAGCATAATGGCTTGGCGCTGTTCTGGTCACACAAATGCAGACCTCATCGCAAACATGCATGCAGCACGAATAATTACATCTGAGAAAGTAAAGGAGGTCAGCTAAAGCTTACCATCCACATCCTTGTGCGCCAAAACTAAATCACAATCGTGCCAGGCAATGACGAAAGTTGACCGTGCCAACTATGTCTTGCACAAGTCAGAGGCATATGAGGACTCGCCTCAGTGCGCATTACCACAGAGTCATCCCTGAGCCTCACTAAGTTGAGTTGCATAGGTCTATCGGGCACAGCGCGACCATATCTGCACCGCACATGGCAAATATTTCTTTCTTCCTTGGAATTTCGAATGCCCCTGACATACCTTCCTATAGCACGCCCACGCTATCGAGCACCTGCTCGACTTTCTTGGCCCAGGCAAGCGCGTTCTCGATGTCGGTAGTGGCTCCGGCTATCTCTGTGCCGTACTTCACCACCTCGTTCCGGGAGGCGTCGTCGTAGGTATCGATCACATTCCAGAACTGGTTGACTGGTCGAAGGGGAACCTACGTAAAGATGGACTTGGATCCGCTCTCGACAAGGGCGAGATAGTCATGGTCGTTGGCGATGGCCGTCAAGGGTACAGCGACCTCGCCCCGTATGATGCAATTCACGTCGGCGCAGCTGCGCCCACACTCCCGCCCCATCTGGTAGATCAGTTAAAGAGTCCTGGGCGGATGTTCATACCAGTTGGGACATTTACTCAAGAGATACTGCAAGTCGACAAGGACAAGAACGGTAAGGTCACCAAAAAGGAGCTAATGGGAGTTATGGTGCGTCGTTTTCAATCCATTCAATTCATCACTAACTTGTAGGTAGTATGTCCCGCTTACAGATGCAGAGAGGCAGAAGAGGGGAGGCTACTGAGGAGCAAAAGTCAAAGATTAACCGTTTCAGATCAGACTGACACTTGTTCTCGAACGAATGCAATATTCTGTATATTTCGTGTACGCTCTCAACTGATCATTTGTATCATTATCCGTTCGCCATTGATCATATTAATGTTCACCTTACCAAGATCTTTTACTTTCAAATGCCAAGCTCCATCGCCAAACCTTCATTGACGGCGGCGGCGGGCCCTGCAGAAGTGACTGGTAGGGTAGGAGAGATAGAATATGCTCAATTACGTGGAGGGTTTGCGGTACTTCTCTGCTGGTTGTCTGTCGATGCCGTCATGACTCATCCGAATCTCTTGGTTCTGGCAGCAGCCCTTCCTCCATGGATCCGCAGTCTGCATGTCAAGCCTCCGAGATTGCCATACTGCATCAAAGAACCTCTGACCTATAAGGACCTCCTTCGATCTTGATGGTGGTATCATTGACTCGGACGGTAAGGAAATCTATAAAGAAGTACTGATACCCAAAATGGTGTGCAACGAAGGTCATCGGGCGACAACTTGAAAGTCAGCTTTGGTAAACACAATTGATAATCGTACACGTTGATAATAGGCCTTAAAGCTATGCGTGAAACACATTTGAAATGGTCAAGAAGGTCCAGAGGATTGTGTCTGTGCTCATCATACACACTAACCCGATGCCATGGTGGTCTTCCGAATGTCCCCAAGTTCATCGCAGTCATGTGTAATTCTGTAGAAGGAAAATTACACTAGACTACGATGAACTTCCGGAAGCAACGTTCCAGGGAAAACACAGATGTCCTCTTGGCAATGGGTATGCCTACTAATCTTCGTTATTGAAGCCACGCTAGAGGATCCTGTGAGGTGAAACCGGAGTCCGAGGCAGGAGACAACTGCTCACGCATGAAGTTGCAGGTGTTTGCGTGGTATTAGCGGTGCGGCGTGCGCGCAAGTGACAAACCAGTGGCAATGGACCCTTTTCACATAAGTAGTCAAACCATTCAATTGAACGTCCTCGTTAAAGTTTTGACGTTAACCCTAGCGAGACAATTTTGACAGAGAAGAACAAAACGGGCCAATCAAACTGCGCGGTCATGGCATGGACAGCATTCTGAAGGCATAGCCCTGTTGGATTAATATTGTGTAATCCACACCTGGACAAGGGAATGACTGGATGTGGCAGGATTTGAACCTAAGCCTCATGGGTGACCGTGAGAAAGACTTGTGTAGTAGGTCTTCCGCTGAAATCCAAACTTGGCACCTTAGATAGAAAGAGTCCGATCCGATCCTCCCTCAGTATGCGTCTGAAAGCACTTCGGCGGTGACTCGGTCGCATATTTACCACTGGCATGATTGCGAACGTCGCAATATAGCGACACAGCGCCAGCGTCCACAGTGCATCACGCTAAATCCCTAATGCAAACAGCAAGGGACGCAAACCCCATACTATGTAAAATTTGTAGTTAATCGATCAGATGGTGTATAAGAATTAACAAGTATGAAAAAGGTCCAATGAAGGTATTCCTAAAAGTTCGCCTATGAGCCCTAGAAGTCTAAAATCTAAGTAGCACTAGCTTCTTCGTCGGAAGCTTGCTGTGAAGCACGATCAGTTCTATCAGCCAGCCAGACACCTGGATGAATGAAATTGAGAGTGTAAATAGCGAGAGTGACCATGCCACCGTCGAGCCAATCTATCGGCAATAGAGAATTATGAACGTATTGTAGTCAAGGCAGGGCCACGACGTACCGAAGTAGCGCTCAGTTGAGATGATTGGTCCTGACCACCCATTGGCGAGCTCGATAGTACGGTACACGGATCTGAGGATGAAGTTAGATGCCATAACTACATATAATGAATTATGATGCTGACCGAATGAAGATGCAGAGGGTGCAGAATCCCATGCCGAAAAGCATAATTTGCAAGTTCTTACTCACAGAACGCTGGCTTTTCTCCAATGCGTCAACGTAGCGGACGGGTGCATTATATTTGAAACGCAAGAAAACCTCGGCAGCCAAAGCAACGTAGACCGTTATAGCGACTAGAGGGTAAAGGAACTGAAAGTTAATGAGAGGAGAAGTTAGGACAGTTCGTCACGTACCAAGTTGGGCAACGATTCCTCCCAGCATAATGTTGCCACCCTGTCTCCATTAGTGAGCGTCACATGGTACTGGATGTTGTACCTACCATCGAAGCACTTGTCGCCTTACTAACGGAGCGAGCGGCGACTGCTCCTCCAAGACCCTGTACGACCAAGCAAGCGACATCCTGGGGGGAGAGCTATATGAAAAACTAACATCGCTTGAATGTGTGCTACTAACGAATGAGCAAAATATTATGGTATCTGCGCTACATCAGTAACCTTACGCCAGTACATAAGAATGATACTAACACATCCTTGGGGTCAGACGGCTGAACTGGGGTCCGAGTTGATCAATTATTTTGCCAAGGATGATAAAGTTTGCTGCAACTAGTGGAGTAGGTGCTAGTATAGTGCCGACGAGCCTGCAGTGAAAGTGTTTGGGCATTCGAGCAATTTCTTCAGGGTGAAACTCACTGCATTTCAAAAGCCGTCAAAAGCTTGGGACTCTGGCTCGACCATAGCCTGGCACTCCATCCAAATATTTCCATGATACCTGCAAGACCCGCTGTGGGAATCATCCACCAAAATCTGTACTTGATTGCCTGGCCCATGTGAAGGACTGAAGAGGTTAAGTTGTCGCTGTGCACCATTAACGTTAACAGTGAAAATTCGTACTGGTCGAAATACTGTAGAGCACCAAGAACTAAAAAAAAATGAAGTGGATGTGATAAGCAAACGGCATGGAACTCACAAGGACACATATCCACTCCGTAGGAACATAGTGGTACGGGCCAACACCTATCTGTGCTGTTGACCAAAGGTTTGTTCATGGACAGCGGAAAGGAGTATATATGTAATACTCACCCATCGTAACAGACGAAATTGCCTCTAGTTGATGGGCGTAAACCTGAGTGGGAGCTTATAAAGTATGTTAAGACAACATTTTCTACTAAACGCAAGGTCAGAAGCCGGCGGATGATACAGCCCTCAAATTAGCGCGACCCTCGGTAATGTATTGGCTGTGGCCGAGGCTTCAGATCGCCGATAAGGCCTGGGGAGATGGGCAAGTACAGGTACTATGCCTGCGACAGGACTTGCCGGGAGCTGACATAAGCTCCCTGTTGAGGTGAAGGGATCGTGTCCAACTGCACTCGAGCGCAGTCCTCGTGAATGAAACGTCTCGTATCTTGTATGACGGTCCGACGGAGGGTTTTGGTGCGACCGCAACTTGCTGCTTGCTCAGAGATATAGCTCACACAGATGACATGCTACAACATAGAATCTTTTTTTGGTAGTAATGCTACCGTGGCTGCCCACCGGGATCTGTTTCTAGCAGTGTATTCTCGTGAGACATGGAAAACATAAGTAATACTACGAATTGACCACGAACCAGACGAGATTTAGGTTACAAAACATCTTTGAGCGTTCGTTCGGCAATGTCGCAGACAACAGCAAAAGGAATCGAGCCTAGCGCTGCACACGCGCTAGAACTTCCCCGACGCATCACTGATTCACACCCTCACCCGATAGGTCCAGGGATCGTCTGCATGTGGTTACATTTATACACACCCACAAGGACTCCCGCAGCTCACCGATGGTCGTCAGCAATCTTCACAGCTCTGCAGAACTTACAAATTGTGTCTTTGACGTTGTACTCACCTTGGTGACTTATAGTTGACTGAGTTCGAGTGCTTGAACCTTTTGCAACGCTACTTCTTCATCGTGTATACCACCGAAACATCACTTGACGTTCATGCAGGTGTGTTGTTCTCTGTGCTGCATAATCTTTGCCCCCAGATTCGTATTTGTTCCCTACTCAGAACGCCCATGGTCATCACAAACTATCCAATAATACATGTACTGTACTCACGAATACGTCATGTCATTCACCAACCCGACGGTCAACAACCCAGAACTGAGGTCTCTCCCCCTCAGCTGCGCTTTGAGTCGTCCGGGTAGGTCCATACCTGCCGAGAGAAGGAATGATAATTTTACTTCCCGAAGTCTGGGAGGGCTGTATGGCGTTAAAGAAATTAAACCCAGCTCGGCGTGTGAAGGCGACCAAAGGGGTAAGGTATCTGCCAATAGAAATTACCGAATCAGTCAGCATCTAGAACAACCACAGGAGAAAAGATACTTGAGCAAGTGAGTGATAAAGGCATACATGGATGATAAAACCTGTGTCTTGACTGCGCATGCACAAAAAACCTGAGCCGACACTAGTTTCTCCTCTCTGCGAGGTACCAGTGCTCGGCAGATTCATACCCGGATGATGCTGAAACTCATCAAACACGAGGTGGCTTGGCGTGAAGTGGGACAGCAAAGTACTTGTGGTATCGCTATCCGTCATACACGGGCGAGGGGGGTTATAGATAACTGTCACTGACTGCTGAGCCGCAGGGATCTCCATATCAGGGCTCATGGAAGGTTTTCGATGATATGATGCGATGGCACGTGGAAAGGTGCCTGCCTAGGTCCCGGACTTGCTTCATTAATATTGCCCGGCATCGACTCGCATGCGGCATACCTCTCCTCGCAGTTATATTAGGGTAAAAGCCTGAGATTCCAGGAAGCGCCAAACAGGATTGGCGGAGGAGGACTCCGCGCAGACCCACAGAGGAGATGGCAAATATGCGCTGAACGCACATCTCTGAGTTCTTGACTTCTCATGGACATGTAGCAGCCCTTGCCGCTGCGACGGGATGATATCTGGTTTTTGAGGAATTTGATTCCACGCCGCGGCTGATGCAGATGACTCAGGCTGTTGATGATGGCGTGGCCCGGAGGTGCTTGAGCAATTCCTTCAAGGGAGGTCTGCCGAAAGATGCGATATTTGACAAGGACGTCCGAGTCATCGACGATGTGGACTACGTTCGCAGTGGGCCCGGGGAGGAGAAAAGGACTTTGAGAAAGAGGAGCAGGACTCGCCATTCACGGAGACCACTCGGTATGTCGGGTGCAGACTGGCGCACCGTCTCATGATCTTCCGTTGCCCATTCAAGAGAAGAGAGAGAATACATATTACGGGGTGCACATACATTTACCAGGTAATCAACTAAAGTAAATGAATCTCTTGAGAGTCTGAGACCGTAAGTTTAGTGGTACAATAGTACAAAAAATCATAATAGATACTGTACTCCCATAAAAGATCGCCAATCTACTCTTCTGAACCCAGTATATCATTGGCCACTTCGTCTTCCTCCTCTTCGTCTTCTTCGCTATCTATGATGGAATCGAAGCTGTTATTCCTCGTAGAAGCTGGCTGTATGTCATCTTTTGCTTTGCTTGCACTGAATACAATTAAATGAGCGTGCGCTGCGCTGTTGGGACTGCAAACTTACGGTCCAGGCTTTCGCCTGTTTTGAGGGACAGGAGGGGGGGTAACTGCTTCCTCTTCCTGTTCTTCTTCATCGTCATCGGCAACGATTTGTACCACCTGAGGCTTCTTGACAGAACTGAAAAGAAACAATTAGATAGCACGGGACGAGCGGGACGTGGCGACGCACGCTGCGCGCTTTGGCAGGGTTCGGGTGGGTGCCGGGGTAACATGGTCGTCCGATAGGTCATCATCCGAGCCATCGGAACCAGAGATGCGTCTCCGCCTGAACAACGATTGGTCTCTTCGAAGCAGATAATGAAGGGCACTACTTACTTGGCCTGTTTCCCTCTGCCCTTGCCCTTTGGGTTTTTTGATGATGAAGCAGCAGAAGTGACGCTTTCGTCTGGTGCGTTGCTAGCAGTAGTGTCTGTGATAATACTATCTGAGCGCCTACGCAGCTCAATTAGTTTTGATGTGATAGACTTTGGCTTAATAAAAATCATACCTTTTCCGAGCACGCGTGCGAGGTACGTCGATCTCCTCGCCATCGTCCAAGGGAACAATATCATCGAGAAACTCGAACAAATCTCTCAGGTACTCCAGTTGCCTGTAGTCTTCTTCATTGAAACCGTCTAGTTGCTCGGCATATTTCTTGGAGATCGCAACGTCAAACTTAGCTAGTGCATTTTTAGCTGATGTATCACGGATCGGTCGACGCTGTAGCAGATGATTTTTTAGTCGCTATAAAACCTTAGAATCACTCACAGAATGGAGGTTGTGAAGCAGTAATTTGAGTGTACGAATCTTGTCGTCATCAACCTGCTCCGGTAAGTACAACCGCCCGAGAACTTGACACAAAACTTTCTTGTCCTCCTCTGCATTTCAAGGGTTTGTCACATGGTTCGACGCAGAAAGTTATTGACACACTTATCATGTCGTCATTGAACAACGCTCTTGCAATATCGCTTGCTAGATCAATATGAATCGTCTCGTCGGTCGGCTGGTTTTGCACCTCGCTGAATCACATCAGCTAACAGTCTCAAGATAAATGACATCTCCTCACATAGCCTTCTGCGGATCGGTCCAATCCACGAACATAGCAGCTATCTGCGCAGGACTGACCATCTCCTGATCTTCCTCGACCTCCCGAGTTGCTTTAGCAAGCCGATCGAACAACGGAATGAATAGATGTTGCATTCGCCGCTGGTTGATAGTGGAAGAATAGCAGAACACGGGGAAGAAATAAGAGAGGCATTGGCGAACTTCTTGGTTGTCAATCGTCTCCGGGGAAAGATATGTAGCGACTAAGGTTTTCAGTACCTGCAGGGGCGTGACATGCTGACATTTTGCGACCATTCATCAACACCCACCTGGTCATCGGAGACAATTCCAGCAAGGACAAGCTTTGCAAAACCGATGCACAGTAGAGCTTGCACCTTTTCCGATTCCTCATTGTTCATGACATGCAACAAGAATTCCACGATGCGGTCGCCCTGAAGAAGTATAAGCATAGACCCATGGGTCAAATTGCTGTTACCTACTGCTCCACCCTCCTTGCCCATAAAGTCATTTTCGTGCACCATGAGAATGTCAAAGACAATCTGCAGCACACGGATCTTCAAGACTTCGGGAGCAGTCTGGATTTGACCCAAAAAGAGCTGGAAAGAATTGGCGGCCATGCGCTATGACACTGTTTAGTTGTCTCTACGATGTGATGGGTACATGAGCATACTCGGGCAATGAGACAACAGAGACCCAAACAAATAAGACCCTTTTCACGAAGTACTAACTCCTTACGCTTGACGGCGGGAATGATTAACTCGCCAAGAATTCCTTCGAGGGTCGAATTTTCCTCGAATGTCTGAGTGACAGTTAGTGATTCAAATTGAACGAGAGCTTAACACGTACTCCGTTAACACGCTCCAGCATGCCTATACAGAGTGACAGACAACGCAGATCAATGGTGTCCATACGGGCTCGTTCTTCAGGAGACATATCCTCGGGTGGCTTTTGGCCTTTGGGTGCCACACGAGATGGCATTGGGGTTTCGGTTTCGCCAAAATTGGTCTCTCCGTCGTCTACAGGTTCCTTCTGGTAAGGCGAAGTTAGTCATGAGAGCGAACAATACGTCAAAGAGATGCCCATCGTACCACAGCCTCTTCTTCATCACTAAGATCTCTCAGCTCGTGGACTACTTCCACCACTACCCGGATTAGATCCCTCTCGTTTGGCGAAAGCATCCGCAACACATCCAAACATCTGGAGACAAGCGATTCGGGCAGTGCTTCCTGCGAGATCATGTCTCTCACAAGCTGGAACATTTTCCGGCGCCCAATCTCATCTGCGTAGTCCAGAATCACGGAAACCTTGAGCATCTCGCCGATGACAAATACCTTGTCAATGCGAGCGTCTTCTTCTTCCTCAGTTGGTTCACCACGAATCACTCTTTCCTGCGCGGCGACCTCCAAGTCTTCCTGATATGCATTGTAGGCAGCCTGGATACGATAGGCAAGAGAAGTGACAACCGGGAGAGAAGCATCGAGTTTTTCTGCGTCTTTAGTGGTAACGCAATGTTCGACAAACACGCGAGCAAGGAAAGCTCGCTCTGGAGTGAGGCTGGCCCAGTAATCGTCTTGGAATGTGTCAATTAGTTCTCGCGACCGCGAGTGTATGATCAAACTTACCGTTGAACTCTAGGTGGTCGAAAATATCACGGCGTGTCTCAAAAACACTCAACAGTGCATCTTCTGCAACCGTGCTCTCTGTGAGATCAAAGAGGCTCAGAAGAGCGAGAACATCATCATTAATGCTCTTGCTTTCGTTATTCTTAACCTCTCCGCGGGCAACATCCACCCAAGTGCCGAGTAATGAACCTGCAGCTTGCCGGACAGCAGGCTCTCGATCACCTAAACCATTGCGAATGATGAGTTCTCTTTGGGCAATCGTGAGAACGCGAGGATGAACGAGCCCCATGCCCGAGCCATCAGAGTCGAAGCAGTGCTGGTCTAGGATGGCAGAGTAAACGAGCTTGCGCATGATTGTGTCAGTATCACGGGTCCGGGCAAAGACAGCATCTAGCGTGACAGGAGACAGTGGAATGTTGAGTAATGCAGCTCTGCGGACGTCTCTGTATACAAATAATGAGTACACTTTGGGGGATTTACAGACTGATGAACGAACGCTGCAGGATCACAACTAAGAATCTCGAGCAAGACTTCAAGAGCAGTAGGTTCTCCTTCTTCCACGTCCGATGGATCTTCTGAGCCACATAATTTCGAGAGGGCAATGACAGCCTGAACACGAACGAATGTTTCTTTGTCGTGCACGCGCTCGAAGAGAGCCGCGCGGAGCTCTGTATACAGCTTTTCACTGTACAAAGTCAGCCTGGAGCATCGTAAAAACCAAATTTCCTACCTAATTTCACCCAAGTGCGCAACCATCTCAGCCAAAAAGTGAACACAGCGATATCGTGCAACCTTGTCCTTAGCTTGAAAGCCCGTTAGGAGGAAGGTGAGTACTTTGTCGACAAACCGGGAGGCTGTGGTGTCTTCATCTTCTTCATGATCTTCCTCCTTCTTTGTCTCAGTGGCTGTTAGAATATGAGATTTGGTATCAGTGAAATGGGGATGTATGACACCTTTCTCATTGATGTACTTGGTATACGCTCCAACGAACTTGACTATCCGGTCGCCCTGTGACGTTCCTTTCTTAACAGCGGCAGCCCTGCATAGCATATCTTTGAACTTGTCCTCAAACGCACGCTCGCCGGTGAGCTTGATGTTCCTGCCATTATGGACGGGTTCGGTGAAACTGGCAGCATCTAGATGTAGTTTGTGGAGTGCAACGATGTTCTTCTGGTGATTTGCAGTCGAGTTCTGAGCTTGGTCAAAGATCTTCGGGACATTGGCGGAAAGGGTGTCCTCGACAGAAGATACGCGCCCTGGCATGGTCACGGTGTACAGAAATCAGTCAAGTTTCAAACTTAGGGAACGAACGCGTTATGTATCACGTGCGTCGTGTTGCTTATGTGAGAAATTTTCGAGTTTGAGACTCGTTCCCTTCAAGTTTGGTTCGTTCAACTTCGGCTCCTGGTACAGGGGGAACGACTATCTTCATTCTGTTAGGGTCTGCCTACGGGAGACTAATAATTCATGGTCCACAGAGATGGGCCCATCTGTATCTCCACAATGTACCGACAGCACATAAAATTAACTACAGACAGTAGTGGCTTTCATTCTTAGTAAGTACTTTGTAGTTCTGCACATATCTGGCTAGCAGTTACGGTATGTCACATATCTTCGACGCTATACGCATGACTCTCGAGTCTCTAGTAGACCGTATGTCATGGGAACGCCGATAAAGCAAAAATTTACGAAGGCACGGAGTCGAAGCCCATGGGGATCATATTGGTTAACGTTGATTCTTCCACAGCTGCCGAGGAAGCAAGAGCGACGCGCCGATGCACATGCAGGCTTGTGCAATCAGAAAATAGTAGACCACCCATGCGTGCTGAGGTTTCTTGATGGATAGCGAGAACATGGAGGCGGTTGACGCAGGGCCAATCGTTCGCATGATCGAGACGCCCAACTGAGCAATCCCGTTCGTTGCACCAATAGATGCCTGGTTCGGAGACGCCGCCGCAATGTAAATGAATACGGAAGCTGAGTAAGATCGTGATCAGCGCAAAGAATCGAGATATAATGCGGGAACTCACAAAACGCTAGTTGAAATATCATCCAGAGAACCAGTTGCAGGCCAACAATCGACCATACTGCGACGCTTAACCCCTGTACCCTGGCCACGGCATTAAGGATGGGAAAAGTGACAATAATTGGAATTATGGCGGCCATTGCTGTAGAATATATTATCTTTGAACCAAAACGATCATGGAGACTTGCAAAGAAGAAGACCCGGAACAGGCCGTTTATCACGCCGTAGATGGCAAGTATGTTACCAATGCGTAACGGATCTAATCCCAGCCCACCAAGTTCTAGCGGTGTAGCGAAGAACAGAGGTTGCACAACACGGAACACGATATCAAGAAGTGACACAACGGCACAGTTTCCTGCGGCAATGATCACTCTTGGTATCAAGAGCGAGCGAAGGGGGAGTGGCTTAACGATTGAATGCTGAGCGGTATCAGAGGGAGTCACCTGGCTGCTGGAGTCCTCTCGCGATTTCCCCTTGAGTAAGCGCCCCAAAGTTACACTGGTTGGTACAGTCTGTCAATCAAATGTTGTCAACTTCTATCATCCTGCGAACCAAGCTCGCATGCTAGCGAAAAAATAACGCACCTCTCTTAAGAAAAGGAACGTCAGGATCCAGGCCAGTGCAGAGAAGGTAGCAGGTACAGCGCATGGGAGGAAATAGGGGTAGGTCTTTAAAAATTGCGAATGTCCAAAGATGTTCGGGAAACGATCAGCAGGTCGTGATAACGATCCACCTATGAAAGGACTACGAAAGGCATCTTACTTCCAGAATCCATGTGAAATATTGCAGGAATACATACCCAAGAGTCCCACCGCCTGACCAAGCAATTGGCATGTACGCATAGGTCTGGGCCAAGTTGGTGGAGTCGGTAATCTCCACTACCATACTTTTAATAACGCTAACATTGCCATTCAAAGCGCCGTTAAGGGCACGGCTAGGTGGTGCGGGTGGATCGGCAAAGGACGCGGCATAAGATTGAAATGAACTAACCTTAGTACGAGTCCCGTAAACGTTTTAGACAGGCCAACGCAATACATTGAAATGGACAAGCCGAACAAGCCCATCAAAATGACAGGCCTCCGTCCGATGTGATCTGAAAGACGACTCCAGTGGAGAACTGTGAGTGCTTGTGTAGCAAAGAATAAGGAGCTCTACGATGTATATTTGAGGACGAAGGTAAACATGTTATTCATTAAAGTCAGGCTCACCATTAGCCCCACATAAAATCCTACGCGGGTTTCATCGCCATTTGTGATGCCGATGTCTCTTATTAACTAGCGTGAGAAATGTCAGGTTTATGAAGTGAATCGACTGCGAAGTTCGAACGAAACATACTTGGGGTGCAAAGGGAGAGATCACCTGCAAAGTAAGTGGTTCTGCGAGCC
>PVYE01001683.1:13239-45746 GCA_002995055.1 Rhizopogon rudus | reverse complement strand
GATGGGAGTTCGTAAAAAAGAGTCAGACAATGTCTGAGCACCTTGGGGCCTGTGATGGCGGATCTGAGCTTGCTCGGTCCCGTAACCGGCGTTGCCATCAACTATGGTGCGCGTCACTTAGCTACCACTACTTTTGTGCAAAGTTCCAACCCCCTTCAAAAACATCAGATTTTTATTTCCTCTTGTAGAAATGATCCTTTTGATAAGTACAATAATCCTACAAGAAGGAATTTTTGATTGAGCCGATTTCAAATCGATAGACCAGATCTGATTTTACATCGCTCACCGACTTTGTTTAGTTTTGGAGTAGTTAGTCAGCTTGACAAACAATGGCGCAGCACCGCTTCGGGGCATGAACGTCGACATACTTCGACTTATCTGCCGTGGTAGGAAATCGTCGACATCTACCTGAGGCCGCCAAACAGCAATGGGTGACAATGTCCGCCCATATAAAATCCAGTGATATTGCTCGTGTCACGTGATGTTGGATGGATTCGCATGAGGTCTACCTTACGTTTCCTGAATTATTCGTCGGGTTTCGCTTCACATCTACACAAACGACTTTAAATCTTCGGATCCGTTGTTATTTAGCTTCACCCAAGGCTTTGCACCGCTGAAACTTGAAGAGCCCGGCACTATGCAAAAGTGAGTTCCGCGCGGCGAGCCGTATATCTTTTCTACCATGTGCATGTTCCTCTCACTCAGGAGAAGAACGGCGATGCCCATGGCAAGCCAAAATCAAGGACGATAACGATATGCACACTTCGGGTTCAGTGTTCATCTGATAGCACACCAAACACATTTATTATTCCGACATTACACCCCTACGACTCGCACCGACTCCCATCTCCCAAAATGATCTACCCATGACAATTAGTCGGTGACACTCGAATCAATAGGTGATGTCTAACCTGTATCACTATACATCATCCGCTAGTTGCAATGACAATTATATAGTGGGTACAGACTGCAACACGTCGATTAGCTTGTCCAGTCTGGCCACGCAATATGAAGGGATTGCAACTCACTCCAAGCTCAAAGGAGGATCTCAGGGCCGGGGAGGCCGCTAGGATCATCGAGGACATCATCGACGGTGACACCATCAGCATGAAAGTTAGCAGACACAGCAAGGGTAACGAAAACAGCGATGAATGTGAAAAGACGCATGGTGAATATCGGGTTTGTGAAGTTCTCGAACTGGGTCTGGGCCACGGAACTACAGGTCTGGTATTTATGCCTTTTCTCTAGTACTTACGTCCCCCGCATCATTCGTCGTGTTCGCTTCACCTCTATGACAGGAATGATTCTTGTACTTAGTGATCATACTTAGCTTCACTCAAGGTTTTGCACTAGAAGAGTACGACACTATACTGAAGGCAGTACTAAGCAGTAAATATGATTCAGACTACATAAGTAGCGTCTGAATATTGAAAATATTGAACATATGATCCCCTGTTACTCGTCCGAAATTCATCGGCCCCCAAAGATTTCGTCACTTCAAAGTACGAGCAATCACTGTTTTTATTTATTTTAAATCCCATTTATTATCACCTCAGGGTACACCCTATATGTTAGACACATGCACAAGATTCTCTACATCCGTAAGACCCCCAACTCTTCAGCCACTAGCCACTGTCCTATGGCACCGCTACATAGCTTTTTAAACAACTGCGCATAATTAATCATGATGCCGATGTCTCTTATTAACTAGCGTGAGAAATGTCAGAATTATGAAGTGAATCGACTGCGAAATTCAAACGAAACATACTTGGAGTGTAAAGGGGAGACATCACCTGCAAAATAAGTGGTTCTGCGAGCTCGAGAAACAGTATGATAGAGAATTGACCCCAAGGTAATGGTGTCCTAGCTTTCTTCTGCTGTACTAGCCGCAGCAATGGCATCTCCTCATCCAGTACCTCCTGTTGGGAGATGATGGGAGTTCGTAAAAAAGAGTCAGACAATGTCTGAGCACCTTAGGGCCTGTTATGACAGATCCGAGCTTGCTCGGTCCCGTAACCGGCGTTGCCATCAACTAGGCTACTTAAGTACGACCATGGATCTTGCACGCTGCTCAGCGTAGAGCAACAAGCTATCCCCTCTTTGATATGGGTGTAAGGTGCCCGGCCATGGCACGGGAGTCGTGTTTCAAAGATCGCAATCTGGAACTAATAACTGCAGTCTGCAGCCAGTGGTACCACTTGAGTCAGTCACGATCTAACCTAGTTTCCCTTACATAGTCAGACTGTCAGACCTCGTAGAATTCGAAGGAGGATAGTCGTTATGTAGATCTAGCCAATGGGTCATCCCAATGGGCGAATTCCTTCGTGGAGCCGTCTGAGTCGTATCGCTCGTGTGGAAATTTTTGCCCTCGATTCACATCAGTCTTCGATCGACGCGGCAGCGCAATGCAAACGCTCTGGGAGGGACGACACAGACATCTACTCGAGATCATGCAGACCTGGCCGCCGCTGATAGGTCGAACATCAAGTCGCCAATGGTCCAGTCAAACAGCAAGTCGAGCTTTTGCGTCAGGGTTCGACGTGGAGTATATGTGCGTTTTGGGTCTTCTGTGACAGTGCAGGTAAGTCCTTCTGATACACTCGCTGTAAAAGTCTACCCACTCGAGAATAACTCCCCCCGTGGTTAATGCTATGGTGGGGAATGTGTCATCACCTAATTGGTTTTTTTCTCCTTCGTTTTTCATTCGGTCTAACAAGCGTGCTTGTGGCTTCGGGGCTCCAGGAGGCCCACGAGGGATACCAGTGACATGAGGGGTGCGCGGAGGCTGCGATGGATTCATTTGAGACCAGGGAGTGCCAGAAGACTATGATGGGGCTACTAAAGTTGAAGACACATGCGGAGAGCTAGTGTTCACTGTGGGTGGGATTTCGAGTAGTGGTGGGCGTGTATAGCTACTCATACATGACATATTGTGCACGTATTGTATGAGGAGCACGCACCGGTGAAATCGCGTCTTGGGACTTTTCAACCGTCGACATGACAGGAGACTATCCTGAAAAGTATCGGAAGTTCGGAACTTCCGACCGGCAAAAAATTGTTGGATTGAATTGTTGAGATACGGTACTTACAGACTGCGCCAATGAAAGCAGACCCTAATACAGAACCGGGACGACTACCTTCATTCCATTAGGGTCTGCCTACGGGAGACTAGGTTCAACTTGAAGAATATGGATGCTAATGTGCTTAACTAAACAGGTGACTGACTCACTCGCACAAGCAAGTTGACCAATAGTGACAAGATCTCGCCTGCGAAATCGTATGAGCAGCTAGCGATTCGTTTCCCCGAGATCTTATGCTAATCTCACCTCTGCCTACAGTGTACACACCTTGCCCCTTCCCGACGCCTGCACCTGTCATGGAGGAGGAAGTTGTTATGGCTGCTTCACTGAGGCTCGCGTGCTGCAGAATCACAATCATAAAGTTTGCCCATTCTTCCCAGGTATAAGGGCGCCCCTGCAACTAGTAAGTAGAAACTAGACAGGCTAACTCACTGTGATGTCACGGTATTTGTGATGGCGCCCCGTTACACGTTTTCCCCCTTTAGTGCGTTTCGGCCTCTCATGCGACTTCGTATCTTATGCATCGGACCCTCCGACCCATTCGGACGCACTATGTTCTTTTTCCGCGGCATACGCGTCTCATCTCTCATCCGAAGCATTCTCGCTCCTTCACATACGGGAATCTATCGTCACTCGCCTACTCAGAGTTGAAGTTTGCTTTCCGGATACGCATATTGCTCGCCACCAGGAGTTTGACGTTTTTGCATTTTTTTGTTGTTCGGGCACATCCTTGTCACTCAGTTAGGTTCGAGGTTTGCTTTTCAGACATAATATGTCTGTCACGGGCTTGCTTTCAGGCTCATGCAGGCGACTTCAATCTCCACATATTTTGCAGCTTGGTATCCCGTAGGCAGACTCAATGTGGAAGACAATTATGCCTTCTGGTATTGATAAACGTGCACAATGCTCACCCTTTAACATGGCTAATATGCCTTCCCCGCTCAGGTCGGTTCTTGAAGTACTATGTAGTAATAGTATTCCCTGACACTTGACTGCAGTCCACAAACGGTGTAATGCTTATGTCAGTTACCAAGTATGGTATGTGCAGTATTAGAAACGTTTCTGTACAACGTTGCAAGTTCTGGGCATTCTATCAGGTTCTCCGTTGGTGATATGAATATCTCGTGTACATCCCTGGTCCTATGGATGCTTCTCTTTGGATCTAAGGGCCGTAGCGCCTTTGCCGCAAGGACAGAGCGCTATGCCTCTTTGGTAAACACCAAAGAAATATAAACACTTATACCAGAGCGAGTAAGCTCGCCTGCAGGTAAAGGCGTGTCGCCCATCTTCGCCCTTGTCTGCCATCTCAGGCTGTTCTCCTCTCTTAGGCTTCACAATGACCCCAGGCAAACGCGTTGCAGAACCTCCCCAGAACTCGTATCAGGCTTGGGATACCTCCCAGCTCAGTCGACAAGCTACTACTAGTAAGATACGCAAAGGGAAGCAGTCGAAGAAAGCAATGGCAGACAGAGAAGAACATCAACGAGAGGAAATCCGCTTTAACCTTGGATACTCTTTTAGAGATACCCGCAGCGGCGCCAGCGCGCGTCGCAGACAAGCAGGAGGGAGGGAAGATGGTGGTAAGATTAAATTTCTCGAGGTGGCAGAGCCAAATGTCCTAACTCATCGGCTAGATGCTTCGGATTATCCACCGCCTCCAGCTTACGAGGTAGCGACAAGTCCTGCCCTGTCGAGTCTCGCATCATCTGCGCTTGCTTCATCTACATTTGTGGCTAGGGTTCATATGCACTCGGAACATCCGTCTTTCGAAAATCGCACCTCCTCTTCGGGCTCTACACAGCCTGCAGCTACGCACGGTAACGTCATTCCGCACGCAGATGCAGTGACATCCGCACTTCAAGCGACTCCTGGGACTACGCCTACATTATCACCTTTAACAATACCCGTCCCAATGCCGAGTCCCAGGCCTACTGGGTTTTGCACCTTCCCGATGCCTGTCCAACAGAGGGCGCTACTTGATGACGATGAGTCAAGTAGCGTAGAGTTCGTGGACATAGATCCACCTCAAAGATGGGAAATGGATCGACAACGTGGGGTTCCTCTACAGGAAAGAGCAACGAGGCACCATCAGCTGATTGTAGAACCACATGTTTCAGCCGGGTCACAGCGGAGTCGCCTCTTTAGCCAAGCTCCGAAACGAAGCCCTACTTCGCAAGCTCGTTTCGCAAATTCTCGATTGTCACTCAGGATACCGGAAGATCAAGATCCGTATTCCGATGACCGTACGCAGGCGGAATCGGTCATATCCTCTCCGATTACGCCCAAACATAAGCTACCTATACAGAGCTTCCCCCTATCGCCATCGAGGATATTCCACAGATCTCAGTCCCCACAACCCTCATCATCTGTCATCTCTCTGTTGCGTAATCCTAGTCCATTCTTCAAGAGCACACCTTCACTTCTCAATCTCTCTTCACCTTCCACTATTCACAGTGGTCATGGGGATCACCCCTTGTCTCGAAAACTCTTCCACCGGAAGCAGAAAGGGCGTGAACAATTAGAGGACTGGGAAGTCTTGGATCGCACCGAATCCTCTCATTCGTCTCTGGAAGAATCTCCTGTTCGCACTAGCACTCCAAGCCTTGCTCCTACGTCAAGCTCAGCGTTCGTAGAGACGTGGCCATATCCAGATGTCTTCACAGGAGAGACGCAGGTCTCAACCGCGAATCGTCACCCATACCGCCCCAGCGTGCAAACTACACCACCAGCTGAAGAGCGTCCTCAACGCCCTGCTTCTCCTCCTTTTGTTAACCGCCATGTTCGAAGGCGCACGAGTTCTAGCATGCGTAGCGATCACACATGCCCATCGAGTGCTCCAGTGTCCCCAATTTCTTCATATTCCGCTTCCCTCTTTAGTTCTTCAAGCTTGTCATTGGCTACTGTTGGAAGGACACTTCCATCATTTTCTCAACAGGACCTTGCAATTTGTGAGGAACCGGAGAGATCTCGTTCCCCTACCCGCGGGATTGCGTTGAGGGACTCACCAAGCCTGTCGACCCTATCACTATCCCAACCTTCAGTAGGAAAGGCACTTACTTCCTTCTCGCAGATGGATCTTGGAAACCATCAGGCTCAGCATGACCATGTTCGTTCACATTCGACGCCTCGTGCTATCACTCCGCTTGAGCTTCCGAAGACTCCTTGCACTCAGACTAGAGTCTCTCCGGTATCAGCTTCAGAGGTGACTTACGTTGACTACAACGTGACACCCCCTACACCCATCTCCCCGGCGCCCAATAATAACTGTTTACCCACCAGGTCTGCAACGGAGCGAGTCTCACGTCGTCGGACAACAGCCCGCCGTGAGGAGATACTCGTCCATCGTGGCCGGTCCTTGTCGCGCGACTTGGGGATGCGGAGTGCACCTGCATATAGTATGATCTTCCCCTCGGGACCGCCTACTCCGCCTCCAGAGTCACATACTCCGCTCTTCAAGTCACATACTCCGCCCCCAGAGTCACATACCCCACCGCTAGAGGAGGAGGACGAGGACGACGAGGAGTCGCATACCCCTCCGTACAGTCCTACTCCTACATCTCCCCGTCGTCATTATGCAGGCCGCCCACTCCCCCAGACTCCTTTAGCGTCACCCTCTCTTACGTGGCTTGTAGGCCGAGCGCCGGGTCCGCCGACTTCCGCACCTTCCACTATTTTGTACCACCCCAAGGCGATTCCTCAGAGCCCGCATGTTCCCGAAGGCTTGTTGATTGATTTGGACGATGACAGTTTGGATGAAGGCGGTGCCTCCGTCGGCAGTCATACCCCTCCTATCCACTCACGTACACCCCCGTTGCCAAATCGCACCCCACCTCTTCCGGACAACACACCTATGATACCTGATCGTACTCCTCCTGCACGCACACCTACACCTCTTCCGATCGACTACCTCGAGGATGATATTGACAGTGACAGCCTGACCGTGGGCAGCTCCAGTCCTCGTGGGCCACTGACCCCAACGTCAACCATCTCGCCATCTTCGTCCGGCTTCAGCTTCACGCCATCCATGCGCACAATCACACCGCCTCCACCCGAATTCATCACTGACGTTGTCGGCAGCCTAGAAGATGATCACGCCCAAGATGACGACGGTTCAGATTATGACGTGAGTATTCGGGATGCACAGTTCACGGGCCCCTACTTGAAATCACCCACATGCGCAGGCGCTTCTCCTCATCTCCGATTTCATAGGGCCTGCCATATTACGTGGCAATCCTGACAGTTTAGAAAACTGCCTTGTTGGACGTGTAGAGCTGGAGAGACGGAGGGTGACGAGTGACGGACATGTAAAAGTGAAGTTGTCATTGCTGGGTGTTACCGTGCAGAAGTGTGCTATCTGCATGTCACAGTTCAAAAGTGGAGACTATGGCGTTTTGGGGGAAAAGTGTCGCCATGCGTAAGTGATTCATGCTCCTGCATTGGGCTGCCGCTTATTCTGTTTCGAAAGGTTCCACAAGAGGTGTTTGTCTCCGTGGCTGGCAACGAACCATACTTGCCCTCTGTGCAGGGATCATTTGGATGTTCGCCATTAATAAATCATTACTTTTTTCCGCTTCGAAAGAACGATTGCATCGAACTTTTCTTTTCAGAGTTTTGCTGGTCAAATTCATCTGACCTTCCTTTGAATTCATACCTCATTCCTCACGTTGTACTTGGACATTACCCATGTAGTCAACACCCAATCATGTTTTGCGATACCTAATGTGGTCAGTCTACTTTGGTCCCAATCCCACGAGCTGCAGACCTTTCGCCACTTGTTTGTTAACCTTGATCGATCACAGCAATTCATTACTGGGCTTCTTGTGAACCCGACACCGAAGACCCTAAATTACCGCGGAACCGCTGATACTAAGTATATGTATGTAGACGGTAGTGCGGTAAAGTCTTTAATCTCTGAATCTCGCAACGTTTTAGGGTGCACTGCACGAACTATGCATTCCTGGCCCATCGTCGCACACTCGGGACCATTTCGCTCGCAGAGACGCCTGAATCCACGGTGTATCACAGCGAGTGAATAGGTCATATGGCCGCATTAACTAAGGATGTGGTAAATAAACGCAAGTTGCCTGTGAACACAACCCTTGAAGGGTTACGCACCATCTGGACGGCGTCCTTGTACCATTTCCTTCACTCATCATCTCGCTTGTTAAAAATCGGGCAGGGCAAATGTGACGCATGTAAATTTACCCTGGGCCTGCTGAGCTCGGAATTTACGCTTTGCTTCCGCCAGGTCATCATGTTTTGCAGCTGGAGTGCCGGAAGCAAGGCGCGCACGTCGTGATGCAGCTGTCGCGTCCGGGCGCTTGTGAACACCGTCGTTGGTGGGACGATGGGATCCGCGACCTGCGCTCCCGAATCCAGTAGCCCGACGCAGGAACAGTGGTCTCTGGGCTGGCATAGGCTGTGATGAGTGGGGTGGGCGCTGAACAGACCCTCTCGTCGCCTCGGCGGAGCCTCTGAATCTAGTTCGTTTTGATCCCTCTCTCTGGGGACGTTCTTCAGAGGCATCATCGTCTTCTCGTAACCGACGAAGTGAGGATGCGGGGATAGTAGAGCTATCCTGGTTGAGATAAGATGAGCTGGTCCCCGTCCCTTGCAATTTGGATGGATCGCGATTGAGATTAGATCGATTGAAAGGAGACCGCGACTGGGCATTGTTGCCTGACTCGACCCGTGACGTCTGGAAATTGGCACCGGACTGCGCGCTAGCCTCCGAGTGGGTACCGCCAAAATGATCGTCACCCCATCTCTCATGCCCCTTTGCATTTCCTTTTCGCCGCCGCGTCACCGATCCATAAGGTGACGGTCTAGATGGATGATGAAGCCGCGTCCGCTGTCCACGAAGCGAATCATTGCCATCTTCCTGGTTCTCTTCAGCATTCATCTTCCTTCGCCTTGCGCGCATGCCAGAGATGCCTTCACGGCAATTCGAGTTCCTGCGTTTCCGTTGGCTGAGGACTTGTACGCTAGCGACCACCGATGGCGGGAGGGGAATATCGAGGATGGCGTGTGCAAGTATGTCAGCGTTCACATCGTTCTCGTTGATACCATCGTCCGGCTCAGTTTTGGTGTCATCGTCTGGTTCGGTTTTAGCATCGTCGTCTCGCAGGGCTGACGGGGCGATATACTGAGGCATGCGCCGGATTGGAGCGGTGACGTTGTTGTCATAACCGACTGGTTGCACAACGGTCTCCTGGTGGATCACTTGATTCGGGATAGAAAGGGGCTCGGATGCAGCAGGTTCGTGAACTTCGACCTTGGGGACTGCAGGACTTGAATTTTCTTCATACGATATTAATTAGTCCACAGTCTTGTGTAAGCACGTAGGCTTGACTTACGGGTGGGGTCCTCATTCTTCAAAGTCACATGAATATTAGTAGCCGGCTGTTGGATTTCTCGTTCCAAGGTGCTGGTCTCGTAAGTGTGTTGTTCCGCTGGTGGTAGCTCCGGAGGGCCAGTGCAGGGGTATTGTTCCGCAGGTTGTTCTGGAACTGGCATTGAAAGTGCAGACGTATGTGATTCAAGGATGCCGGAAGAACCAGAGACAAATACAGACTGAATGGCAGAAGGCTCTACAACAGCAGAGCCATAATGGGTCGTGGAATCGAATGTAGACTGAGTCGGTCCTGCGATTGCGTAGGATCCATCCGAGCTAAGTCCAACTACAGATACGCCTGTTGAAATGCCGCCAAATGCGGAAATCATAGGAGGCACATAAGTATTGACATACTGTGGCCCCATGGCGGTGGGGACCTCAGCAAGAGCAAAGTTAATGAAGGACCTAGACGCATCCAGCCCCGCTAAAGGCTGTGCAAGATATTGCCCCTGTACCGGCATTGTGGGCTGCTCGCCTACGAAATGCATATCAACGGATCTTAGTGCTCGTTCCTGTTCTGCGGCAGCTTCGGCCATTTCGACATCCATGCGGTCGGAATATCTAAACCATCCTGGTTGATTCTCATTGGCACACATGGCATAGTTAACGTCGAAAGATGCGTCCATTGCGTTAGGTGATATGGCAAGTGACTCGGAGGAAAAAGGTCCAAAGAATGGACCCCTAGTTGCGGCGAGGTCAGCGGCGAATCCAGAACTGAGAAAAGGCTCCGAGGAAATGAAAGCTGACTGCGCAGCCAAAGGCACTTGTTCAGGGAGGTTCTGAAATGCGAAAGGATGCGAATTGAAGGCGACCCCAGGAGCAGGAAATTCAGACGTGATGTTGTTCGCAAGAAAGTTGGTTCCATCAATAGCTGAGAAAGGAACGTGTTGCGATGTTGGGAAGGGAAGCTGGGGAATCAGATTGGACGATAATGGTATGTGTCTCTCGTCAGACTTGAACGGGGTAGATTCGGATGCGACATTTTCTGTTGGTGGTCCAGGAAGCTCCATTTGTAAGGAAGGCAGCCTAGTGGAATCGACCGCAGGAGGATGTGGAAATGAGGTTAAGTTCGGTAACACTCCGAGAGCTTCACTGGAAGCAGAGCCAACCGGGGTCTGGGGGATATAGGATACCTTCCGAATACAGATGCCTTCTCCTACGTCATCCGGACATTGCTCATCGTTGGATGGATATGTTATTCCCGAAGCCGAGGGCACCTTTGCATCGCCAGAAGGAGCAGATGAAGGGGAGATACGACTGCGAAGATCATCGCCATGATCTTCATCCGGTACATGCGTTTTGATTTCCGTAGAGCGACTAGATGGTGACACTGCAACCGGAGAATCACTGTCAGTGACGTTGAGGCGAGCCATGATGGTCGATAAAGGGTTGTGATCGACAGAATGCCCTGGAGCATGCGTCTTATCCGGCGTCGTAGATGCAGTACAGAATGGCGCAGAAGCATTGGTAGGTTTGTAAGCCTGAGAAAAGTGGTGCCGCATCTTCCGGGACTGCATTGTTTCCGGATTTCGAGGAAGAGCTTTGAATGTTCGCTTGAGGAGGGTGTAGCCTTTCAAGATCATCATATAACCAGCGAAAGATTCGCTGGGTAGTGATTTGCCATCTGAGATGGTGTCGATGAAGGGGCGATCGTTCGAGTCACAGGCAGGAGTTCGGGAATTGGTAGATGTACAGCCCGAGTCTGTGGACTCATCGTCACTGTCCGACTCGTCGATGTAAATCCCGGGAGGGGCAGTAGCGATCTCCTGCATCAGATCTCGTTCTTCTTTCCTGAAAGCAGATTATTAGAAGCACGTCACAGCCATGAAAAATGGTCTCACCTAGTCAAACTCATCATCTTCTTCAATTTGTGTCTTCCCTTGCCTATGAAAGGCAGGTTTTTAGGGTTCAGTAAGTACAACATAGTGTTATAGGTAGAGAATTCTGTGGGCGCTGTCAGAGTTGTCCTGATGAGTGCTAGAAGGAGCTCACAGATTTCGCAACCTGCAAAATACCGGCTTGTCGTCGCGTAACTTCTGCAGTGGACTCGAAAGGACTGAGTGGAACTTTGGACTCGCTGTTGGAGATCACGTTTAGTGGAATGTGGACGCCGCCACCACAGAACCTCTTATACAGGACCATAGCGTTTGCTTTGACAATAGATTTGATGATGCTATGACCATCGCTTTGACCTGAGCAAAAGCAACAGGGTTGATGCTGGATAGAGAAACCCCAAAGTAGGGTTAGGGTTTTGATATTGATCACGTGCATGTTGACTTTTCACGTGACTGATTACACAAAACAAACGCGCGAAACACGCGGTAGCCACGCCGGTGAACGTTGTCAGCCACAGAACACTTTCCACAAGTTTCAGCTTGTCCTTGTTTTGGTGCTGTTCATCTTCTCAACTCTTCAAGAGCCCATCCGAGACTTTTTCAAGGTGTTAGGCCATTGAAATGTCTGTCTATACTCATGTCCGCATGCCCGCTGTATCCGCTCAACAGCCCCTCCACCGTCGTCAGCCGTTCTCAAATACAAACGCCCCCAATCAGCCTCACCTGGCACCTTCTCCTGTAAAGCCGCAGGAAAACCCCAAGGCAGCCCCACCCGACCCACCTCTGCCCAGGCAGAATAGTAAGACTACCCCTCCATCACCCCCCAAAGTGATCGTCGACAAGCACCGACAAGCGCAATACTACCGCGTGGGCTTTCTCGGAGAAGTTGGTTTTGTTTTTATGACCGATTGGTCTGCGTTAACGCTTCATGTTTCCTGTAGGGAGGATTCGCACGTGTCTACGAGGTCACAGATGGGCGTCACAGTACCGCACAGCACCTTGCTTGCAAAGTAGTTACCAAATCATCTTTGAAGACGAAGAAGGCCAAGACTAAGGCAAGTCTAACACAAAATGCACATTTACTTGTATCTTGACACTTTATCTGTTCAGCTCTATGCAGAAATTAAGATCCATCGTTCCCTTGCTCATCCCAACATTGTGCGCTTCCAGGAATGTTTCGAGGATGACGATAACGTCTACATGACCCTCGAGCTTTGCACCAGCGGGTCATTGATGGATATGCTTCGTCGTCGTCGTCGATTCTCCGAATGCGAGGCCCGATTCTTTCTGGTACAGCTCATTGGCGCGTGCCACTACATGCACACCCACCAGGTCATCCACCGTGACCTTAAGCTCGGAAATTTGTTCCTGGATTCGAATATGAACATCAAAGTCGGCGACTTTGGCCTTGCTGCCTTGATCGAGAACCCCGGTGAACGAAAGAAAACTATTTGTGGCACTCCGAACTATATCGCTCCTGAAGTGTTGTTTGACACTGCGAATGGGCACAGCTTCGAGGTCGACACTTGGTCGATCGGAGTTATCTTGTACACACTTGTTATTGGACGACCTCCCTTCCAAACGAAGGACGTTAAGGAGATATACACGTGAGTTATATCGCTCCTGCCGCCTAATGTTTGATCTCTAATGTTTGCTGCAGGCGGATCCGCGACAACATCTACGAGTTCCCTCCCGATCGCCGCATTGCACTTGATACCAAGGACTGCATCACATCTATCCTAACGCCCGACCCGTCGAAACGTCCAACGCTCCTTGAAATCCTTGCATCTCCCTTCATCGACCTTGGTATTATCCCCCCGTTCATCCCCGCTTCCGCACACGACGCGCCACCCGACTTCCGCTATCTCACGCGTCCAATGTCCGTGGTTAACCTCGCGAAGCTCAAGAAAGCTGCGTGGTTAGACGACGACCACATGTCAGACATAGCGGCTCCGTCTGCTCCAGAAGACAAGGCGAAGAACCCGATCACGTCAACTATTGCGCAACAAGAGAAGGAGTTCCAGAAGGCTGTTCAGCCTGGCAGTCCCATTTCTGCACTGCTTAGTTCTGCCAGGCAGCCATTGGTTATGTCTACCAACGCGGTCAAAGAGTCGCCTCTCTTCCGGAAACTGCAAGCAGCAAAGGATACGAAAGCATCGCCTCTACGGAACGTGCGCACAGCACGTGGGTTGCAAGACATAGAGGAGGAGGAAGATGCGCCTCGTGGAACTAGGGAGAAAACTCACGATCAACAGAGACAGAAGGAGCTCGAGTCGCAGAAGGCAAGAATCGTTGCCCAGATGGCTCCGGTGACTGGACCAGCTGCACATCGCTCTGATGAAGACCAGGAAAATGTGCCTCCTACGCGAAAAGATCTCAAGGGCAAAGAGCCTATGCGTGGGGAGCGGAAGGAACCCCCGGTGCAGGATGTGCACATGGAATCTCCACAACCGAAGCTTACCGGATTTGATGCAGCTTTGCAGACACTGACGCTGGCATTTGATGCGAAGGCTGCCGGTAGACTATTCCGTGACCCCCGTGATGATGCTACCATTCCCGATGAGCGCGTTTTCATCGTGTCTTGGGTCGATTACTGCAACAAGTATGGCATGGGTTATGCCCTGACGGACGGGTCCGTTGGTGTACACTTCAATGACAGCACGACTCTCATCCTGTCAGCGGACAAGCAGTAAGTTGGTCCCTGCCTCTGATATTTGCATGGCTTGAAGTATATATTAGTCACTTCGACTACATCGCGTCTCGGCGCCAGGGAACTGTCTACGTCCGGAAGAACTTTTCTGTGACTGAGTTCCCTGAAGACCTGAAGAACAAGGTCTACCTTCTCAAGCATTTTGAGCGCTATATCATGGACCGCCTATACGGCGACTACGACTACACTTTCGAGGACCACGACCGTACCAAGGGAATGGACTTCGTGCAGAAGTACCTGCGTATGAAGCACGTTATCGTGTTCAAGATGAGTCATGACGTTCTTCAGGTCAGTTATTTCCCTCTCATTACGTGCTTGCCAATTGACTCGTGTTGCACAGTTCAACTTCTATGATCACTCAAAAGTCATCCTTTCCTCTCATGGTTTACTAGTGACGCATATCGACAAGAACTACAAGATCACGCGGTTCACGCTGAGCGAGATTATGGCGCAAGCGTTACAACCTCCCGTTGTGGATCCCGACCAAGCCAAGTTCAACCAGCGGCTCGTAGACAAGCTCAAGTACTGCAAGGAAGTGCTCATGTCCATCCGCAACGCGAGCGCAAACCAAGCTGCGCTTGATGAAGAAGCGGGAATGGGTGGAGGGCTGGTGAGCGCCAAGACGTCCAAGGCATCACTGCGGTGATCACATGTCGGTGAAGGACTTGTATGATGTTGCACAGACTGCTGTCGGTGGCGCCAGGCCTCCGTACATAGTTGCAACATAGTTGTTCTTTTCGTTTGTTATTCGCATCCCGTTGTCTGCTCACTATAACATATTAAGCAAGTTTTCGCGCTCGTAGGCCATCAGGACCATGTTACGAATTCCCCTTTAGTTGTCGTGGAGTATATCAATATCTTTCTACTTGGTTAGCTCTCGCAACATGACATGTACATGCATCGCTCTCGGAATATTTATCATGAACATTTTGCATATGCAGCCAAACATTTGAGTAGGTTCTCCCGTAAATTTGGAGGTTATCTTTGAAGCTCCAACTTCAAGTTGAGAAGGAAATGCCGCAGCCTAAAGCCGAGTTCTTGAATTGAACTCCACGCTTGTATCCTGGTTTTCCTTCCCTACCGAGACCAATTAATGTTCATGCTATCACCCGGATGGACTTTCATACTCAAGATCATCCAGTATGTATGTAAGGCCCTTCGCGAATCGCCATCCGTACATGTCCTCCTCCGAGCTTCAGTACCGTACATCGTCGAGCTCAGCCCAGGTCAACAACTGACAACACTTCTATTCCCGAGCACCTACATCTGCTGAAGGACAAACTTGCCCATGTGTGGTTCAAGCTCGACCTACAATCTTTCGAAAAAGTGTCCTTACGAGAACGGTTCTGGAGCGCGAAAGCATCCCTCGCCAATGGGCATCTCTTCCTCTGGAATCAAGTTGATGACTCGGCTATTGTATTTCCTATACTACCGAAACCCTCAACAAACGATCGAGCGTTATTGGCCTCGGCCCTTCCAGGATCGTTCTGCTCAGTTCCCGCCGCCATCTCCGAAAGCTAGTCAGTAGATTTGGATTCCCATGAAAAAAGCTAAGTAACCGTCTCTGCTGGCAATTATAAAGTCGAGTATTTTAGGAACTGTTACCATGCAGAGAAATATCATACTCTATGCTGGTTGTTGACAAGGAGAACTCAAGGAGACTTCACGTCAACAGTGGTTACACTAGACTGGAATCATCCACTCCGCAGCGACTTAATCCAAATATGCACTGCGAATATTACTTATACCTCTTTCAAACTTATCAATGCGCCTGATCTACCGTGGTTCTTTGCGCGAGCCTTACATCTCTCTTCTACCATGTACCAGTACACGCTCTTCTTCATCCACCGAGGAAAGCTTCTGACATTACTGCCCCGAGTTGGAGAATGCCTGTATCAAATGACGCTTGCGCACACTGGTGGTCTTGTCCTAATCTCATCTCACAGCAGTACGTGAAGCAGACATATTATTTATTTACTCAAATCATATCTCGACAACGATTCGGATGACACGCATCTCTACTAATGTCAGGTAAGTTGATTGCACTCGAATCAGCAGGTGATATCTGACCTCCATCACTATACAGCACCACGCTGGTTAAAGTATCAACCCTATTGTTGGCTTGGGTACTAGTACCGCTTGCAGTAGCCATCCTGTAACAAGCCGATTAGCTCTGTTCACTGGCCTGGCCTTGCGGCAGCGTAAAGAAATTGCGACTCACTTGACAGCCATACCCAGGCCCACATTCATCAAAACCCTCGTAGCACTCCTTGCCAGTCTCAGCGCTAGCAGTCACAGCAAACAGGGCAACGAAAACAGCGATGTATGTCAAAAGACGCATAGTGAATATCGGGTTTGTGAAGTTCTTGAACTGGGGAGTACAGAACTGTGGGCCCAGTATTTATGCCTTTTCTCTAGTATGTATGTTTCCTGTTGTTCGCTTCGCTTCTACACGACAGGAATGATGAGCCTCTTTTCGCATCCGTCGTTATTTAGCTCCACTTGAGGCTTTGCATCACTGAAAGAGTCCGGCACTATGCTAAAGTGAGTTCCGCAAACAACATTTTCAAAATTTTCCGTGTTACTTATACAAGCACTAGACTTGAATGAGGTTTATTCTAGTAATGCGCAGATGGAAATATTCCGACTCCATTGTGCCACCAAGTATATATTGCCGGGAACGAGCGCAGCTGACGTTCAGTAACGTAAGGTCGCGACTAACTCTGCCCGCCACTGCTTATTCGTCCAACAATTCGTCTAAGAGGCATCGGAAAATTGTAGTTGCCGATTGTGTCGGGTTACGTAGCCCCAGTTATTGTCCTTTGCAACGGCACAAATTCTTTCGTTCGTGGTGTCTGGAGTACCACCGCTGGAGAAGCTCAGGCGGGCGAAAAACTTCCGTTCTGCGCTGCGTATGGCAAACTCGCAGAAGTGTTGATTTAGCTTCCAGTCGGTGTTCCTGTCGCAATCTTTCCCCCCGGTAAAGCTCGGGAAAGTTTTGAAACCACTCAATCAACCATCCGAACATCATGCATGTTGTGATACCTGCGGTCGACTCAATCAAAAACCTCAGTAACTTGGATTTTATCGTCCCCTTTCACCCACCCCGAAGTGCCTGATATTTATCGACAACAAGCTCAGCACTGCAGCCGTCACTCGATACCTCAACAATCGTTTACCTGAAGCGTTCTGTCGTGCCTTCAATTACAAGCACCGAGGAACAACAGAAGCATCATAGTGTCTTGCTTGCACCTGTCGCAGCTTTGACGACTACACGATTTGATGCCAGCAAGGAAACAAGGCATTTATGTAAGTTGGAACAAATTTGGTCGTATGGTTCCTTTCATAACAAAATCGACTCAGACAAAAGCATCAACTTGAAAAATGTTCTGGCACTGGGGGTATCTAGAGCACTGGTGAATCCGTTGGAAGGCTCTGAAGTGCGTCTAATAAAGCAGGGAGTGACATTTAAATTGGAGGAACAGAAACTACATCGTAATCCATGATCGCGAAGCCATGAGCTTAGCATATATGTAGGTTTGGTTTAGGCTAGCGCGCCGCCAGGCACGATCGGCAACTGCAAATTTTCGAACTCCGTGCTTCTCCTGCCACGCCACCCCGAGATCGACTAATCTTGCTTGCGGCAGATATTGGTTACAAGTCTACTCAGAGACAATAAATGAGATCCCTGCACCATCCCCGATGCTCGCTTCGCTTTTGTATCACTGAAAGGATTATACTATGCTAAAGTGAGTTCCGCAAAAAGCAGTCTCAAAAATTTAGTGTTCCTGATGAAACATTAGTTTATGGAAATATTCCGACTCCATTGTGACATGTAGGCTTGGAACAGGGCGCAGATTAAGTTTAGCACTCTGAGTCTCGCATGCATCCTCTTCACCAGGGCGTTCGATCTACCCCGGCTTTTTCGCGCATCGAGCCGTATATCTTTTCTACCATGTGCATGCTCCTCTCACTTAGAAGAACATCATGTGCCCGTATTTAATGCTCATGGTAAGCCGAAATCAAGGACGGTAATGACGCTGGTGAACTTCTGGTTCGGTTCTCATCCGGTGTCGCACCAGAGATATTTATTCGTATTAGGCCTACATCACATCTGAACGACTCGCACTGACTCGCATCTCCCAAAATGTTCTACCCAGGACAGTTAGGTGGGCTACACTCGAATCAACAGACGATGTCTAACCGGTATCACTATGCACCATACGGTGACTAGGAAGATGTAGTGGCAGTTATAGCGCCGCTGGTTGCAGTGATAGTTATAGTGGTTGTACACTGCAACACGCCGATTAGCTTGCCCAGTCTGGTCATGCAACATGAAGGAATCGCACCTCACAAACAGTCGGGGTCGAGATCGAGGTCGGTCCTACATCTGAGTCGCTGGTGCTATCATCATCTTGAGCGCTAGCAGACACAGCAAGGGCAACGAAAACAGCGATGAATGTCAACAGACGCATAGTGAAGTTCAGGTTTGTGAGGTTCTCAAACTGGGTCGCACAGAACTGCAAGCCTGGTATTTATGCCTTTTCTCTAGTACGTTCCCTGCAATATTCGTCGTGTTCGCTTCGCTTCTACGACAGAAATGATTCTGGTATCACTTATCCAGCTTCACTCAAGGTTTGCACTAGAACAGTCCGGTGCTATACTGAAGGGAGTTAACAATAAATTATCTAGCATCACCTTATTGGTGGGTCAGACCTGATGGCAGGTCATAGGAACTGTGCTCACTGTGACTTTCATTTGGTGTTTGATACACTTTAATGCTAAATTGTGCATGACATAGGTTGCACCTACATTGTAATGATCTTCTGAACAGCTCCCCTGACCGAACACGTCCGACCAGCAGCCTATCTCACGAACGAGCACAAATTTTTTTTTTGGAATCAAATTTATGTCCATTAGGGTAGTCTATCCTATGTCGGGCAGTACAGAGTCAATCTAGTCTAGGAGGCCCCCAGAAGGGGGAGTACCCATTGGTGCGCCGTTCCCGCCGGCCGTTTCAGATAACAAAAAAGGCCAAGAGCAACTAGTCCCCAGCAAGTAAGATACATTAAATCTTCGACCTGTCGTCCATCTTCCTGGATGGCAAGAAATCAGCTGCCCAATGATGATCACAGCTTCGCTATCAACAACCCCAAAACGACCACCAAAATCGTGCTTGGCGGTGTGACGACGCAACATGACCAGAACACCGTCCGCGATATTAGCCGCTCGAATGAGTCATTCGAGGCCGTTTGCGTTATTGCGCAAGGAAAAAGTCATTAGTGTGATGATGAGAGCTTCATATGTGGCAACACATCTGCACGAGCATTAGTGCTGGCAAACTTGCCATCAAGAGCATATTGGCCACCACGAACACAGGACTACGACAAGTCACGCATCAGCAGCTAGTTCGGATATATCAAACAAAATGATGCAAGCTGCTTACTCCTCGAATACATCATAGAAATTGAACTTCGCAAGAATCGCCATCACAGGGAGCATCACAGAAGTGATAACCACCATCTTCGCAAGGATCGCCACGAATACCATCTTACCCTTCCCGCACGTCTGAGACTGACGCTTCGGTGCACGCTTAAGTGCAAGCAAAGGCACCGAAAAGTGAGGAACAAGACTTCTGGTGCTCAAGATGTTGTCTCTCGTTTATCTGACCGCATGACAAGTTTCCATTGTGCAGGTCTTCCTTCGGAGGTTCAGAATAGAAGTATGCTCCAAGCACGATGAGTGTCGGTGGTATACTGCAATTCGGAAAACACGGCGTGTTCTTGTGTGATATCAGTACTGTTGGAAAGATTCAATTGCAGTGTCTGCCTCATCTGCTACCTCGTCCTCCGAGCATGCAGAGGTGACGCTGATCGAAGACAAAGCCGCTGCTTCCCGGGAGGGTGAGTTGGGAAAGGAGTGATATATAGTTGTCTCTTGTGGCGGGTGCAGAGCACGTGGAGAGTGTGAATGCAAGAGTGAAGATGGCCCTTGTGCTTTGTGCGCAGGAGACGGTGAAAGGTGGATGTGCAACAGCGAGCGGTGCGGATTTCCCCCCGACTCTGGTAAGTAGCAGGGCAGAAACCTTATACACTCATCTGTGCCATCGAGAGGCGAAGTCAGAGTTCGAGCATGAACTTGGGTTTACGGTGTGAAGGACTCGTAGGGTGCACTTATATTTGCCAGTGATGAGAGGGGCTCGCGGGTTGGGCTTGAGTCTGCCCGGAATGTGACGGACCATCACCAAGCGTCTCTCCATCCTTCCCATAGCCTAAGACGTTGTGTAGCATCATTAAGGTTGTACTGGACTCGGAAGACATCGTGCCATCGAACAGGATATGACGGCAACTCCTGCTGTCGAATACCGGGTGCCTGCCGTTCCCTCATACCACGGCATTAGTGTGCAGGTATCTGCACCCAAGCTGTAGCGGAAGCTGAGTGCTGAGTTCCTATCTGAAGAAGGCAGGCATCAAATATTCGATCTGACCATAGTCGGGGGAGTCCATCAGCTGGCAGAAGAATCTTAACCTAGAGGCCAGAGAATAAGTAGGTCTCGCTGGTGCCAGATTACTCCATTCCCTCCTCGAATGGTGGAACTCTGCGGATGGCACGAAGGGGGATACCAAGGCCAACAGTTACAGGTTTACAACTCATTTATGCCACTGGCCCGGCTGCCAGGCGAGGATCTGATGTATGTAATAGTAGCTTCCTACTTACGTGTCTATGACCAGAGACTACAATAACTAGGGATTCTTCAGATTCGATGAACATTGAACATCATGATGAAGCCCAAAACAAAGTTCCTGTCTCTTGCCGAAGAACTCCAAACTTACATTCTGAGCCTCCTTCCCTACCGAGATATTCTTCGTTGTATATCGGTGAGCTGCAATGTTACTGCCTGAATGGCCTTTCATGCTGAGGATAGTCCCACAGGCATGTAAGGCCCTTCGCCAGGTGTACATTTCCTCCGTCGAGCTTCAGTACATTGTCGAACTCGGTGGCCAACAATTGCTCCCTGTCCCGAACGGCCACGCTTCTAGTGTGTACAAGCGCCTACAACTCTTGAGGGACAAACACCACGCATGGTTCGAATTTGACGTACACTGTTTCAAAAGAGTCACCATACCAGAACCTTGTAAAAAAACATTCCTTGCCAATGGGCATCTCTGCCTCTGGAATCAAAAGCTTAACTCGGCCAGTATCTGTCCGATACTACCAACGCCCTCACAACAAACGATCGAACATGTTTGGCCTGAAGAATCGCTCAATTTACGTCCCGACACACACACCGTCGATGTGTTCATGGATCCAGCCCAAAACCTGATCGCGTCCGCGTACTATTTGCAGACTCATGAGACTCTTCGGTCCGATGACGAGAGGTATTTCATTGAGCTGCGAGTCCTGAATGGGGATGGAGACCACCCTAAAGCTGCTGGACGGACATTGTTTCTGTCGCGGCTACCCGGACGCGAGAAGAACCGGTGGTTGGGAGAGAATATGAAGCTCGATGGTATGGGGAGGCATATCGCCCTCCGGCGCGCTCTGTTGAGCGATGATAGATCAGAGGAATTATGGTCGTTGCAGATTTGGGACTGGCAACGCTCTATAACATCCAGCGTAAGGCTTTGTCTGAAATATCTGAAAAAACTCTCATGCTGAATCTCGATTTAGTGCATCCTCAGTGGCACCACGCCAGGAAAATATTTTGAGCATCTCATGGAATTTTGTTTCCTCGGCAACGATAGATTGTTGACTGTCAGCAACAATTTGAAGCTCTACTCGATCGAGGATATGTCTCGGGCACCGCAATTGTTGGCGTGCTTCTTATTTCCGATGCCAGCGGAGAACATACGGTGCTACCTTCGGACGGATGATATTGCTCCTAGCTCACAACCATACATGCTAGCCGAACAAACGATGTGGACGTCAGACCCTGAGAATCGATTGCTGTCCCTTGTCACGAACTATCTGCACATCGTCTTCATCATTTCTACTCGGGTCTTCTTCGACCTTGGTTTATTCGAAGGAGTGGAAGGGGCAATACCCTGGAAGTATTGGGGCCCTTTAAATTCTCGTGTTTTCGGGCACTACTCGACATGCGCAGTTGGTGTCAACGGGAATCGCGTTGTGCAGTCATTTCCTGTAGACGGTATGTCAGGATACGGTGTCCTCGACTCGGAACATATGCTAACGTATGATGGACTTCAGCCCATTAGCCGTTGAGCGTCGACAGGGTCTCGGACGAGTTGTGACAGAGCCATCTACGATAGAAATCACGTCGTCGTGGAATAAGTATAGGTTAACAACTTCGTTGCCTTATGTCGAGGTCGTATCAGACAGGAAGTTCGATCCTAACGAGGTAGTTGAGATATGGGTCGATAAGGACAGAATTTATTTGGCTAAGGAGGTGGAAGGTCTGCATATGGTGGGTTTCTGTCGTTTTCCAACAAGTCCAACACTGATTTTTATCCAGTTAGACTGCCTTGAGGTCATTGAGTTTTAACGAGGAGTCTGTGCGTAGCTCAGTCGTCGAGCTATCTACTTGGTGTACTGATCCTTGCTCAGGTGAGATGACCGAGGACTGATGATGGGCGTTGTAGCCAGCATCTTCTGGAGGTTCATCCGTAATGCGAGCGCGATTGAAGTCGCGACTGGTGGTGATGTGGGGGTCAGTGGTTTAAGGACCCTGTGGTGAAGGACTTGTACATCCTGCGTAGACTGCTGCCGGTGATTATTTCTGCTCTCGTAGACATCAATACCATGTTCATTGTTATCAGCGCCCTTTTCTGTGAGAGGTATGCTTCGGAGGCATGTAAGCAACATATTTCTCAGCTCTCGACATCGCGAAGCATTTTACTTGAAGTTATAGTGCCATCGCAAGTCTCTCCTATGTAGTGAAAGGATCCAGTCAGAAAACATCTCTCGAGGTGAAATAGGTGATGATCCAGGTGTCCTAATTGGGTGTAAGTCCCGGAAATTGAAGGTCGGAGGTCGACTATTAATGCACTCAAAAATGAAGCACACCGTCAGAAAAGCAGGAAGGAGATGTTAATGTCGGATTGTCAAGAACAACAAACCGAACAGGTAGGACATGGTGATCGGAGTCAAGTTTAAGAGGGAGAATACGCATAGGTTTTGAAGTGGTCCTGTGCGTTATGAACAAGTCTACTGTAATACGTTCTGTACGAAGGCTGTCAATAATTTTTGTCCTTCGAGCGCTCCATAGCTGGAAGTCATAATGATTGATCGAGTTACTATGGGGTGAAAAGATCCACTTACGATTATAGTGCAGCAGCTTTTCAATGAGATCGACATGCGTGAGTACCATCCTCCGACAGCAGTAGCGCTTCAACTGTAGTTCATCAAGTGCATCTCTAGAATCTTGTCAGGGTTGTCACAGTTGGGGAGTTCGGAGAGACTCACCCCTCGCTCATATCATTGGCCAACAACTCAAGATATGCATTCCATTTGTCACCGATGACTTTTCCGCACGAAAAACATCTCACTGGGATGATCTGCAAGTATCATGTTAGGCTATTTGTAGCAAAGAGAACGGCGAGTGCACTTGCCATGGTGGTTTGCGAGATACGCAGGAAAATGACTACGGAAATGCTTACGTGATAAACACGAAGCACGTGCTGACAGAGAAACCGCGTTACCGCGTTTTACCTTTGAACCCCATCACCGCCAGCAGCAATCTGTCAACGTCCCGGCGAGTGCCTGCCATGAGTGTGGCCTTTGAGCTACAAGATGAACTACAAGCGCTTCAGGATATCGCGAACTACGACATCCCAAACGAACATGATCCCCACAGTACAGATCCTGGCCCCTTATTGCAGCGTATGTCATTGTTTGGTGCTCATGTTTCGATAGCCACTGACATACGAACTCAGAGGCTGTTGGAGCAATTGCCCATTCTCCCGAAGATATAACTGATCCTGAGATATTCGATATATTCAGAAGTCTACTCAAGTATTCTGATGCAGTCGCTGGTGCTCATATGAGCAAGATGCTCGACGCTTTACTCTCTGCATTTGGATCCCAGATAGATGCTGCCATACGCGACTCCAAAGAAGATGATCAACAGGTTGTCATGGCTCATAAGCTGCCGTTGGAAATGTATGCATTCTTGGTAAATTGGTTTGTGCGTGCCGCAGAGAAGGTCAAGGCCACAGGCGAGGAGGAAGCTCCTCCACCACCTGTGAAGTCGCGTCGCGGGAAGGGCGGTAAGGCTGGTACCTCGAGATCAGCAGCGGCAAAGAAGACCGAACAATGGACATGGAGCGACCAAATCCCTGGAGCTTTGGAACTCATCTGCAAGGCGTTGAAACTGAAGACGCACCGTATCTGGGTGACTAGTCCGGAGAGAGATGCTTTCATAACGTGAGTACACTTCCATTCATGGCTTTGCAGGGTGTGCCCAGCTCTGCGTTTGCCATAGGTCAGTTATCTAAACTTTTGTTGACTGTGCTTCAGGTGCCTCACCCATCCTGCTTACCGCGTCGCCGAGTCCGAACAATACATGAAAGTCCAGAAAATTCGCATGCATGTCTACAAAGTCATTTGCATAGCTGTGAAGCACCACGGGCATGCTCTCGCTGCCCAGATCAACATCATGCAATCCCTGCAGTACTATGAGCATCTTTCCGAACCCATGGCAGAGTGCCTTTCTATCCTCGCAAAAGAATTCGATCATGCCCAACTTGGCGACGAGATACTCCGGGAGATCGCTGGTAAGACGTTCAGTGCGCAGGACACGAAGGGTCCGAGGGCGTTCTCTCGGTTCTTGGTCAAGTTCAGTGAGGAGTCGCCGCGATCAGTGCTCAAACAAATTAGTATCTTGCTTGGTCATCTCGATTCAGAGGTGCGCTCTCCTGAAACATCGCCCTTTTCTATCTGACAAGCACATAGTCCTATCCCATGCGCATGGCGATCGTCGAAGTGATTGGCTCACTCATCCGCGAACTCGCTACATCAGAGGACATGACAAATGACTCCAACCAAACGTACAAACAGCTTGATGGGCTGTCTGAGCTCCTTATTTCGCGAACGCTCGATCTATCGTCCTACGTACGCTCCAAGGTCCTCACAACGCTCTCGAAGATGCTTGATCTGCCTGTGCGTCTTGCAAAGCAACGCCTCCGGATTACACGCGCAGCCGTCGACATGCTGGAGGATAAAGCGAGCACAGTTCGCAAGGTTGCTGTTTCGATACTTGTGAAGCTCATTCTGACCCATCCGTATGGGGATATGTACGGAGGCGATTTGAACTTGCAGAATTGGGAAGAACGATATAAGGCTGCGAAGGAAAAGTTGCAGGAAATGGAAGGTGTCGTGGGAAAGGCAGTCGAGAAGGATGAAGATGAGGATGAAGAGGAGGAGACAAATGTCGAAGAGGCAGACGAGGCAGAGGGGTCCAAAAAGAAATCCAAGAAGTGCGCCACTTTCCCAGATCGATCTCACTCGACTCACAATGACACAGAAAGGCTAAATTCGATGACGACATGGATGTTGATAAAAATGAAGATGCCGACGAAGATGCTGAGATGGAGGATGCAGACGCAGATGACGACGACGATGCATCAGAAACGCCGAAGCTCAGAAAGAAAAAGATACCCCGCAAATCCATAGTCGATGTCGCAGCCATTGCCTCGGAGCAAGAAGCACTCGCTGCCTTGCAGACGAATGAAATCCTTAGCCTACGATTACGCAAGAAGTACTGTGCAGAAGCGCTAAATTTTGTGCGCACCCTGGAAGACGGGATGGTGCAGATTACACAGCTCCTAGGGAGTATGAATAAGCCAGAAGTGCTGGAGAGTATGGAGTACTTCAGAGTCGCATTTGAGTACAACTTTGGTGGTGCCCAGGTGATGCACCTGATTCTCCTTTGTCACGCCGTCTGACGTTATTTTCAGGCAGGTATCAAACGGATGTTGCATCTTATATGGCACAAGGATAATAGCTCAACATCGGAGGAAGGGAAGGAGTTGAAGGGTATACGCTCCAGGCTGCTCGAATGCTATCGTATGCTGTACTTTGACCCCCTACCTGACATGGAGCCGAAGCAGCAAGTGAATCGTATTGCCAAAAACATGATTGAGTACGTCCAGTCCGCTTTCTTAGATTTAAATTGCTTGACATTTTAAAAGATTGACATATGATGCGACGCTCGCAGAGCTTACCAGCTTAGAAGAGATGATGCGCATCATGATGGAAGATGGCCAGATCCATTACGATGTGATCAATAAATTATGGCAAGTTTACAGTGGGTGATGTTCACTACAGCCGCAAGCACTTCGATTCATGATTATTTGTAGGTGCTCATAAAGCCTTGCCCCCCTCTCAACGTCGTGGTGCAATCATCATTCTCGGCATGTTGGCGCTTTCGAAACGCACCATCATTTCCGAGAAGGTGGACACATTGCTGAGAATCGGTCTTGGACCATTCGGTAAGGTAAGTGCGCGGATACACCTAGTCATCCCATTGAGATCAAACGCTCATCTCAAGACAGGCCGACCTCACTCTTGCACGGTACACCTGCCTTGCCCTGCAGCGCTTGAACGGCAGCGCGAAGAAGATCAAAGGTACGAATAGATCCATACCTCATTAATGATTTTCTCAGGTGGGCAATAGGATCTCTTCTCGACAAGACCCTTCGCATGGAGATGGAGAACCCCATCTTCCGGAAGTTGCAAGACGCCATTGAGCACCCCTGTCGATCGAAGGACTGGTTCGGCATGGCCGAACAAGCGATCAATACTATATACGCCCTGGGCGAACACCCCGATCAGCTCTGCAATGACCTCATCAAGAACCTTACCCAGAGGGCATTTACAAGGCGGCAGAAGTCGGAGGAGCTACCCACAGAGGGAGACGCGGAAATGTTGATGGAGGATGATCAAGAAAAGGAGTTGCCGATCCCAGTCTCGCATGCGCCGTCTAGTACGCAGATTTCTTCTCAACAGTCCGGCACGAGCGAGGAGAAGGATCTCGGAGATGTTTTCCATCTCAGTCAGCTGCTTTTCGTTGCAGGTCATGTGGCCATTAAGCATATTGTATTTCTGGAGCTTGTGGAAAGGGAGTGGAAGCGGCAAAAGGATGAGAAACAATTAGGTATGTTTACTCGCAGACGTCTTCAGACTTGGTCAGTGATGATTTTACACAGCGGAAAAGCTTGCAGCTGGCACGGGTTCTTCCGACAAGGCCAGCAAGGAAACGGAGGAGCTTGACCAAGTTGCCGGTAATGCTGAGGACGAGATCGGTGAACGGATAGCCGCCGTTCGCGAAACCGAGTTGCTTTACGGAGAGCAGTCGTTGCTGAGGCTGTATGGCCCATTGTTGGTCCACGTGTGCGGTAGTCCACATAAATTCAAGGCAAGTGCTGAGTTGCCTGTCTCATTATTACTACTAACAGAGTAACCAGAATCGCACACTCCGTGCTGCTGCCACCCTTTCTTTTAGCAAATTCCTGTGCGTCAGCTCACAGTTTTGCGACCAGCACCACCACCTTCTCTTTAAGATTCTTGAGACGTCTAAAGACCCCAATATCCGCAGCAATATTGTCATTGCTCTTGGCGACGTGGCGGTTTCATTTAGCAACATCGTTGACGAGAACAGCAATGAGCTTTATAAAGGCCTGTCTGACGGAGACCTCGTCGTGAAGAAGAATACGTTGATGGTTCTCACGCACTTGATTTTGAATGGCATGATCAAAGTGAAGGGTCAGCTAGGCGAGATGGCTAAGTGCCTCGAAGACGAAGAGCCACGGATATCTGATCTTGCGAAGCTGTTTTTCACGGAGCTGTCGACGAAGGATAACGCAATTTACAACAACTTGCCTGATGGTATGCCTCAGCTCACTGTCTATATTATCAACATTCCTCTTACCGTCATCCTAGTCATCAGTCACCTGTCCACAGGTGACCATGCCGTCGAGGAGGAAATTTTCAAAAGCACGATGCGTTACATTTTCTCCTTCATTGAGAAGGCTAGTCCTCGTTCTTTCCCTTTGGCATACTCATATTTCATGAAATTTTTAACAGGAAAAGCAAGCTGAAAACATTGTCGAGAAGCTTTGCCAGCGTTTCCGGCTCTCTGAGGATCCTCGTCAATGGCGTGACATTGCGTTCTGCTTGTCTCTCCTTCCATTCAAGTCAGAGCGATCAGTGAAAAAGCTCATCGAAGGGTTGCAGTTCTATCGCGATAAGCTGCACGAGGAGGGCGTGTACGAAAGGTTCAATGAGATACTCGGGAAGGCACGCTCCAATAAATCGGCGAACAAGCCAGACACGGAACTCAATGAATTTGAATCGGTGAGGGCCACCCCGAATATTCTTTAGCACGATTCTCAAAGTCCTGTAGATCCTCGATGAACACCGACGTCAAGGCGCGGAAGACCAAGCCTTTGAGAAGCGCGTCGAAGGCAAGAAAGCAGCAGCAAAACGAAAAGCCACGCGACGATGTAGGGTATCTATGTGTGCTCCTTGATTTTTTTTGCTCATTTCCTTCACAGCAGCGCGCAAGAAAGTAATCGAAGTTGAGCCTGAGCCTGAATCCCAAGCCCCCGCCACGCAGGATGATGACGACGACGACGAGATGTATCTGTAATGTTTTTCTTTCTCTGAGAGGTGTCATGTGGTGGCAAAGATGATATGTGTATACTAGCTTCGTCCAATCATACATAATAGCACGAAGTCGGGGCCGGCTGCGTGTATGCTCAAGCTCAAAGAATGATTCCCGATGAGGGCGAAGAGGAAGCTTGGACTGAGTATTTCAGCATTTTGGGTAAGCACAAGGTAGCTGAATCCAGAAGCTTGCTACAATTAGTTGCATCATTACAATGCTGCAACTGTTCTAACGTCTATTCTCTTTTGTACCTACGGCGAAACCATCGGCGCTTGCGCTCTTTGGGTCCCTCGGTGAGTACTAAGTCGGGATCGCGTCCTGCTACCTCAGGCAACAAGAGCGTAAACGCTAGGCAGCAAACATCATCGGAACACCGCTCTCATCAAAAAAAAAACGAAAAGACATAGCGGCACCAAGCATACAGCACCCAAAGAAGACTAGATGTACGATGCAAGCCAATAGTCAGTCATACAACGCCTAGGGGGAACGTGAGACATACTCCAGAGCACAGCAGGTGTACCGACGCTATCCATCAGCGAATTGAACACAAACGCGGAGATGATGACGCCTATTTTACCACATGCGGCACCGAGTCCATGTGCGAAGGCACGATATCGGGTAGGAAATACTTCGGCAGGGTAGCACTGCGATCATGAGACTCTCGGAGTCAGAGAAGGAAAGGTATGTCTGGAAAATGGGAGGCGTACGTAGGTAGTACTATAACAACATTGGTGTTATTAGGTGGACGTAGGGAATGGTGCGAGGACACTCACGTATTTGCACCAAAGTTGAAGAAGAACTGCTAGACAGAATGTTAGTACGGATTTGAATTCTGTCATTGACTTACTTGTAAGAATGCGAAGCAGACAATAAAGCCCGCAGTGCTGAGGTTATAGAATTTTCCAGCCAGAATTGCCACTGCCACGCAATATATAAGCGTGAAAGGGGCTAAGCACGCAAGAACGCACAGAATAATCCTGCTACCAAGAATCCTTGGATTTGTATGAACTTTCGTCCAAGCGGGGTTGTTCATGAATGCGGCGCGTTTTTCATCATTCCGCTCGAGGGCGCGGCCCGCCGGCGAGATACTTTCTTGCGTGTGATACCGAGAGGTTGCAGAATTCGAAAGAGAGTGGACAGTGAAACCTTGACATCATGTCGTGAGGGTGGGTCACTCTGAAGCTCGTCTAAGAATACAGAGCCGTGTAAATGGCAGTGTGATTCAAGTTTGAATCTTGATGTAATTGATGTCTTCGTGATTGAGACTGCGACGACGGCCTGCTGTGCACATCGGCGAGTGTTGCATAGAGCTGGAGAGTTTTATATACAAGGGATTTTCAGATGCCGAGAACTTGACAGATCTTTTTGATAGAGTAGCCATATACATAGCGGGGAACAGGAGGCATGTTGTGTTGTATCACGGACCACGGTGTGCCAGTGTACTCAGACGCTTTCGGGGTCCTCACTCGGTTGTTTCCGAAATGCAATTCAAAAACTTTTTGTGATTCCGCATAATTATGAAAAGCGCTGTGAGCCAAAGTTCGCCATTCGAACATCATTTGCTACATAGCGCCATCTGACTTTCAATAATATGTCTTCGCGGTGATCAATCATTGATTCCCAGCTCAGCATTAGATACCTGTGTAAATCGATGAAACAACTTTACGATTGGAGATCGTCCCACCTAAGTTCACTAGGCATAAGATTTGTCCGATTTGTCTCTTCTCGCATTTTGAAATCTTTTTCGACAGATGTCGAGGACTTGAGAAGGTGCCGCATTGGGGGGAGAGCAGGAATTGATGTACATTTTACACTCTTCGATCTTTTAACTTTTGTGATGAGACCCTCGTTCACCTGTGGCGCTTCCAGGTCCCCTGTAACTCAAGCCAGGTGGAGGGTGTGGGTTCTTGTAATTATTGAGATGCGAGATATTCAAACTCTTTCGAATGCACTGGACCCCCGTCCTATGTTTGTGATCGCTCATATGTAGAAGTTTGCATCAGATACCTGTTTCCCGAAAATCACAAACGTCTTTTCCGGTGTTCAAATATTCCGTATGTGTAACTCGGCTGCAACCGAATTTCCGACAGTGGACCCTGATTCAAAGTTTCAAACCCTTCCTACATAGTTTGTTTCAGTATAAAAGATGGAACCACAGGATGGTGGTATACCTACTAGCAGCACGAACCCTATCGTCATAAACTGTCGACTTGAATTTCGACACTCACCTACACCTCACTGACACCAATATCTGCCTTCAACATGACTGTGGTCTCGAATGATCCCATTTGGTGGCCTGTAATCAATAGTAACCGCATTTTCAGCTATGCTGTAGGTTCGTGGATAGCAAGTTGGGAATTGGCGTCAGTGATGTCTTATTTGACTGACTTCTGCAGTTGTATCCTTCACTGCGGTAATATATGATTGGAGTGAGTGTGATAATACTTAGCGAAGGAATGATTGATGTTCCTGACATATTTTTAGTGCTGACATTTGGACAAGAGGTAGGCGGATCGTGTTATGAAGGGAGCCACCAATGTACTAATATTGTTTCTATAGATTGAACTGGTGTGGGTGAGTAGAGAACAACACAGTAAAACAACCAAATAATACAATCGATTGTGGACAGAGGCAACGTTGCTCCCTCATGACTATTCTATATCTAAGTGTACGTAGCATGCGGCTGATAAAATGTCCAGACTTAAAGCCATTCTACTAGGTGCGATATGGTGGAATATTGTTCTCTGTGTATGTTTGCAGCGGTCACAAGTGACCACCATGCTCATAACCCATTTCTTACCATCAGCACCATGATACTAGGAATGTCATCCCACATACATTGTATTTGTGTACTCTGACCAGTGGCATGTAGGGAGTGTCCCATCAATCTCTGTGATTCAGACGGATGGAGTGAGTATTCTGCACCGATGCCTGTTATTCCTGTCCAACTACTAAGTATCTGCACTCTCACACAGGGGTGAGTAATATTCTCGATGAGCATCTTAGTTCAATACAACTGCAACAGATGTGAGCTCCTCGCCTTTCAGAGGCATGACTCCAAGGGTAATCACTAACCGGGATTTCAGGCGCAATCCTTTCCGTGGTTTTGCAGTGGGTAACTTTCATCGCAAATATCATGCTAGAAGGTGAGCTACTCAACTGCAGTGCCTCTGTGATATTGACGTATGTGGAATACAATACAAGTTATCATCATTGCTCGGTTACATGCCATGTATCAGCAATCGAGACAGATGCTCATCTTTCTTGTTTTAATCTTCCTGACTGTCCAGATCTCCTGCGGAGTGCTGAACGCGGTTGGGAACGGCCGGATGACTTGGGGTAAGCTTTGATCATGGATTAATGTCTCAAAATTCAGCACATCAGGCTCATGCGACAATTCCCAGAAGAGTTCATCCTCTCCGGTAATTACCTGTGCAGTACCGAGGTATATAACCTATTTATGATATCCCTTACTTGGATACTCGGCACTGTATGGGAGATCGTCGCACTGTGCCTTGCAGTTTGGATTGCTGTCAAACACTTCCGGGAACTGCGACGATTCGGACCGTCAACAGGATCGACCATCGGAGATTGTTTTACGGTGTTGATTAAAACACACATGTTTTACTTTGCATCGTGAGTTTGTGATTTGAATGTTAGTATTATATTGTTCCGCTGAAGCCCGCATGTATTAGATTTATTGCTGTTTCTTCCTTTGAACTCCTCATTCAGCTTTCAACTATCAGTGTATGCCAACTTGAGACATCTACGTCTGTCTGCTTCTCAACATTTACACAGGACTTAAATTCCACGGGATTTGTGATCTATAATATTATTCTTCAAATTTCAGTGGTCGTGCAAA
>PVYE01001683.1:2848-13184 GCA_002995055.1 Rhizopogon rudus | reverse complement strand
GTGGCCAACTCCGATGCAGCATCTGGCATGACTTCAATTGCCTTCCAGGAGCGCATACAAATTTCAACTAGTAACGGTGTGTAATGCGGACAACAGTCCATGTCTGATACTACACTCGTCGGATAGTATCGTATTTGTGTTTCATCTTCGTACTTATTTATTCGGTGTTTCGTCTTGGTATTTAATTTATGTTTCATGAGCAAAACCTCCGGAATTCCTACAGTATTTTGATATGTCATGTTTTGTCGCGGTATTTACTATTCCGAAGTAGACTTGAAAAGAGACCAACCAGCTTCAATCCTTCTACGCGCTTTGCCTGGCTCGAAGTGTCGACTCAGTATACTTATTCAGACATGAACTGACACCCTTTCTGCAACTGAATTCACTCACGTTCTCGTCGGTTTTAGCCACACGATGCAAGTCCCAGTTTTAACTAATTACTTCCCCTATTATAACTTTGCGAAGCTGCGCCTTAGTATCAAATTTCTCTCCGAGTGACATGCATGCGGCAGAGGCAATGATGGATGCTAGTAGTAACACTGAGCGAGCACAAATCCCCCATATCAATGCATTTTAATGCCTGCACGAAGAGGATCAGCAATTTCATCTAGCTTAAGGATCCCTATGACCAGAAAAAGCATACGTGAACAATATCAATCAACCAGCTCTGAGTCCAGTGGTAAGACACGAGTGGCTTGACATGCATCTTTCTTGAGAGAACAAGGGCGACGGCAAGACGGCAATCGCAATGCTTCAGACAGTGATCAAAGACAAAACAATGATAATTTTACTCACTCCACCCTGACGTCGGATGGAGCCCTCGAGTCTGAGCTCCCTGCAATGAACAATAATGTAAGTGGTGAATGATCACATATGGTCACCTATTCCTGACCGATCAGCCCGTCGTTGCCTTCATTGAAATTGATTCTCCACAGTCAATCTACTGCATTACTACGGCAGGAGAAATAGTGTAGTCATGCGTACCTGTTGGATTACGAATCGAGCGCCTTCCGCTAGTTGGACATTCCAATGGCCGAACCTGGTCTTGTTGGTGTCTTCCCGCTGAGGTGAACTCGTTCCGAGAGGATGATATGTTCCACAGGCGTTTTCGTTATTCCACAGCACCCAATCTGATGTACACAAGATTACAACACGCCCCCGCCATCTCCCCTGGGCCCGAAATATTGTCTCTCTCACACAACGCAGGCGGAATGACGAACACACATCGAGTTGCACCCAGACACCAAATCCACGAGCAAGAATTCTCTACTCGAGTAGAAGCAATGCTGCGCCATTGGCATGTTTCAAAATGCGAGCTTCGTCTAGCGGCGGCTTACATTGTTTCCCTGACTCAACGAGACTTTTTCCGTCACCAAGCGGATCTGCTGGATGACCATCCGGGAACGGTCCGAGCTTCACGAGAGTCACAGTATGATACCCAGCCATGTTGGGTATAATGATGACTCAGAGTTTGCGATCCAAATGATCATGAGGCCTAATAGTATGTCCCGCGAGGTGGACAGTATGAGGATGCACAGATGTCAATGCGAAAATGTGCAATGTGATGAATAAGCGGCAGATATTGACAAACAGATCATGATGTAAGTTGTGTCTCCCAGCGTTCCAGCCTTGACTCTTGAAAACTCGACCCTCATCCAAGTTCAGCCTGAGCAATCCGACACACGAATTCAATTTCCTTTACTGCGCAGCACCGGCGCCCATCGGCAGGTCATAGACGAATATTAATGAAGATCATTCGGGCAGGCTCACCTCACCTAGGCTAACATCGCAGCAACCTTTGATTGGGACACGATAGTAACCTACGGCTACAATACTTAATATGTAGCATATGTACACTAGCACAAGCGCTCAAGCTTCAAGGTCCAAAATCATGATATTGTAAGTCTGCTACGAGCGTCGCAGCGAGAACTGTGCGAGCTCGAAGGGGAAATGAATAGATCGCATGACATGAGTGGATGGAGGGTCAATTCTCTTAGGCTACATAAAAGACAGGCATGTTTTTATATGTACTAAGGATGATTTAAGCAGTCGATTCCGTCGTCAGAGGAGTGGCACTCGTTACAATATAGAAATAAACGAGCGGCGAAAACGAGAGTAAGTATCATGATATGTATGTATAGAAAGGAGCGTGGGTGCAATTGCATATTGCATGAAAAGCCATACCCGTCCAGTCCGAGTCCAAAAGGCCCAACGTGACCCCCTAGACCACACGAGACCCAGACACAAGACACAAAACACTAGATTAAGCATATCGCTGCATTAGAAAAGGAGGGGGAAGGAAATAATGTGATATGCACGACAAACGAAACACGAAAAACGAAAAACGAAAAAAAAGCGAGCGATAGAAAGACGAACAATAATATAACGTAGAGGAGAGAAATGCAATAGTCAACGTCTGCGGGATGTGTTGGCGGAAAGAAAGCATGCGGAGGAGAATGGGACATGAGGGTCAAGGGAAGCATAACTATACTGAAAGAGGCGCGACGCAAAACGCAAAAACGTGCGAGAATGATAAGAAGGAAAAAAATAAACAGAAATGATCGTATGTATGTATAATCTCCAATGCATTGCAGTTGTCCATAGAATTCCCCAGATGAAACAAGATGAGCAAGATGATGCGTGATGTGATGATGATGATAATGATGATGATCTGGTGGTGCATGGCGACTCCATGAAGCGTGTTGAAGTGTACCTCTATTCGTCTGAACCGTTGAATGTCCATAACCACAAGGGGAGTACATTCATCGCCTACATGCGGGATTCAGCAGTCGCATAGTGAGGGAGTGCGTAGTCAAAGCTCGTTGTACACATGACGCGCTTTACTCAGCCTTGAATCGCACCCCACCGCCTCCACCGCGCATAATGGCTTTCATGAATGAAAAGAAGCGGTCTGCATATTCGGCAGGTGGGACCGGGCTGATTTTGTGCTGTCGAAAAGAAAAGAATGAGTACCAAACAAGTAGATGACGTGAACGAAACACCAAAAACGCCCACTCACCCTATCAGCCTTTAACCCCTTCCAGAAATGCTCTGCCTTCTTCAACCCCCCATACGGCGTCAAAATATCTATGATCCCCAAATAATAAATCACCTCCATCTCCTCATTCCCTTCATCCGTCGCCTGTAACCCACCCTCATCCTGGTAGAACAAAACACGCTCTCTATCTTGCGTGAGGTGCGTCTGAAGCGTGGTGGCCGTGGTGGCTTTGGAGCTGGAGCGCGGGCGCGCACCGACGGTGTATGCACGCGTGGGGTGGTGGGAGGGCGGTGTCGAGGGAGAGGGCTGCGGTACGCTGTATGTGGAGAGAGGCGGGGACGCGGGGAGGTCAAGCGTCGTGCCTAGGTGGTGTGGATCGGACGCGCGCATGATGCGGCGCATGGCTATTGCCTCTGGCGAGCGCCCGTCTTTTGTTTGGGTGGTTTTGCGTCGGACGGGTGGGACCGAGGGCTGTGCAACGAGCGTGCATCGATATGGGAAGAAATAGTGAAGAGGGAAGAAGGGAACGCACCTCGAATACCCTCAGTGTGTTACTCCTGACGTTCTCCCTGTTCCCCCTGGCCCCCCAATGTAACCCAACGAGTAGACTGTAATCCATGACACCAAGGCCTCTCAACATTTCACTATCCCTCCTCAGCTGCTCCGTCAACAACGCCCTCTTCTCCGGGCCCAACTCTAGCACCTTGTGACTATCGATCCAGTTCAAGTCCTTTTGCACCGCACGGGGATTCTGCTCCAGCTTCGCCGGAGGAACCACTCGCCCAATAGTGCTCCCCTTGAGGTCATACGCCTCGTGAATATCTTTATGGGGCGGAAACAAGTTGTTCATGATCACAAAGTGAATTTTGTGTCCCCGCGGAAGCTTGACACGATGCAGACCATAAAACCTGCTCAGCAAAGTATGGGGATTTGATTTTACATGCTCCCAGTATCGCCGCAGCACGCGGAGCAGGAACTTGTGCTCTGCGTGTCGGATGGTCTTGATGATGAAGCGGTAGTCCCGCGAGAAGTAGAAGAAGGAACCGCTCTTGCCTGGGGAGGTAAGCTCGGAGAGGATGTACTTGGAAGTGAGGGATAGTAAGTAGTCGGCTGGGTCCAAAGAGAAGTGATCCTCCCGCAGCTCGCGGAACACCCATGGCGCATAGTCCTTGAATTTGAAATCGTATCTGGCTGAGGGAGTGAGTTCGTTTCCTACGCTGGGAGAAGGTGAGTTGCGAGTTATGTAAAATAATGGGGTAATCTTACATATCGAAAGAGTATTTATGCCTCGCAGTGAAATCCTGGTCGGTGAGCGGTCGCTTGATCTTCGCCTGGCATCGTGAGACCTGGGCCGAATGAGATTGTGCGGCAGAAAGAGAGAGAGATTCGCCACTCACTGCTATTCTAATCCCCGTCAGCATGTTGTACATGAGCACGTAGTTTGCATGATCTTCTCCTATCAAGTTGCCCACTAATGGGTACTCGTCCCTTCCTTGAGCGACTTCTGCAGCGGCTACTTCTTCGGCCTGTTTGCGTTTTCTTTCACGGCGTATTTGCTCGGCTTGGATCTGGATGTCCTCCTCGAGTTCGCCGCTTGTCGCGTACGGTGATGAAGAGGGATGGAGACGAGAGCCGGTGGTGTTGCGGCGGATAGGCCGGGATGGTGGGTGAAGGAGACCATCTGGTGGGTGTGACTTAGATGTGGAGGGGATGGGGGCGTGGCTGCTCGACTCAGAGATTCTAGGTGCCCTGGCGGACAATTTTGTCTCTGTAGACGCGCGGTGGAGACGCTCGTTGAAGATGCGGGTGCGTTGGCTGTCTATGGTGGCAGTTTCTTGCTCTACATCGACGTCCATCTCCTCTGGTGTGGTGCTCTGTGGTAAGGGGTCGGATTTAGATAGCCGGATTGGGCCGGCGAAGAGGGAGGGAGAAGTTTCGGAGAAGTCGTCGAGGCTCGCCGGTGGCGAAGGCGGGGGCGGGCCAACGGTGTGAGTAAAGTCCTCACGAGGAATGAGGGGCAAGGGCTTTGGGGGGCAAAGGTGGACAGCATCACGGGTGACTTCCACTATGTGGATCTGGGTGTGTGTGTGATCCATATCGAGCGGGGAGTGAGAGGTGGGTGTAGGTGTGGGTGTGGCAAAGGTGCGGTCTGTGGTTGACGGTGATGGCGCAGTGAAGAAGGATGCTGCCGACGAAGAGACAATGCTATGTCTGTCGAATCCCACCGACCTGGTTTCAGTTGCAGTCAGAATCGAAATCCGGTTAGCCATTCACCCAGTCCCAGCCCCGGTGAAAATCTTTAGTCAAAAAATCAAAGTGCAACGAGGACAAGCGTTGCAATGAAGCTAAGTCAAAAGGAAAAACGAAGTTAAACGAACAGGAAACGACGTTCTAAGAAGACAGCCGCCCGTCGCCGTCGTCGTCGTCGTCGTCGTTGAACAGCCTCCACGAACCTAACACGGGTGGCTGTGCCGATTTATTCAAGATCACGTCATGGCCGCCCTATTATTCCCCCTCTATACTCTGACGTGTGGGAGTAGGCAGACAACGGCGGCCATCACCTGTGGGCGGCCGATGGACTCAGGTAGGTGCAGTCTTATGTTCTTCATACTTGCTTGACTTTCAAGAGAGCGCTTGCGTCCTGATCCCGGTAGATAGCGATCCATCAAGGACTAGCAACATACATCCAGAAGAGCTACTACATTCCAACTAGAATCCAAGACGCAAGACCGTCGTGCGCTTTTCTTGCTATCGATAGTCGAAGGGGTCAGAGGTCGTGACATCTTCCCCAATCTGAACATTCTCATCCATATTCCGGAGTACTGTAATGCAAGTGCAACATCTTCCTTTGAGCTAAGACTGTATTCCTTCTTACAAGGTCTGACTATGGGAGACTAGCTTTGGCTAGCACCGAGGCGCAAACAGCGGAGTATAATCAATTTAATATTTGTCAGTTCACATCTAGGCTTTTTATAGGCTTTGTTCTGTGCCAAGGTGTCTAGCCGTTCGCCTTCGCTTTTGAGATCCTGGGAGCAAATAAATAGGTCAGAATTTCTCTTCAAAATCGCATATCTTGCATACACTGATTCAACAAGCACATATCCAACGACAGTCTCTCTAGGGCTCATCTTAGGCATTACCAACATCATCTCTGCCTTTTTATCTCTTCACCCTTGGTGCCGAAGCACCTCTCGCTCTCAAAACTCCAGTCATCGTTCGCACGCACCCACGCTGTTATAGTATTCCCTCACCTGCGAGTCGATTGGTTCTTCCCATTGTGAAACCTCTTCCATGGCTTCCACGAACTTCTTCTCGAGATCTCCACAATGATTCGTCACCCAGAACATGGCGCCGTTGACGTCCGTACCAAGCTCGTGCATGGCAATCGTTACTATGTTGTGACCATCGCCTCCGCCTCCTTGCTCTACATTATACAAGTCCTATCACGGATTTCTATCAATATCATTGCTGAGAAAGATCATTTCGGGATATCCAGACCCAGCCCCAATAGTATTGTGGCGCATTTCAGTGACTCTGGATATCACGGATTCAATCTCCGCCTCTATCGATTGCCTGCTGTGCCATAGCCTCTAGAATTTTATCGAATGCCGCGACGAACCGCTTCTGTGACTGAACACTGGCATACATTCCCAGAACCTGCCGGTGGTAAGCCCGATGCCGAATATCACATAGCAAAACACCTACTGGCGAAGAATTTCTCCACCGACCCATTCTTCTTTGGGACGTGGCTTACGAGGATTGAAACGGTACGAACATGCTCTATGTTAACACCTAGGTAAGACGTCGGCTGGTTTATTCTAGGACCATCTCACCTTTTCTCGCCGTTGAATATGCTAAACAACCAAGAAGATCTGACAAATGACGTGAGCACCTTGATAGAACTATCATCCGTGATGCATTACTGAAATGACCCGCTCAAACGCATTCTGTGCCTTGAGACTGAAGGCTCCAAACTCGCAATCCAAGCAGTAGTTTTGGCATCGACTTCGGGATAGTGTGGATTGAGGCGACGTGGTCGTGGCCACCTTGCAAACACGTTAGGGATGAATACTTTCGTTGGGGATTGATATCCATCGTCAGCGTTGGCATTCACTGATCTCCCAGTGGTGTAGTTATCGCAAGCGACCCTGTTGCGATTGTCGGCCAATGAAGGCACGACACGTGATGCCAGTGAGTGATCCTGTGAGTGAGATCGCTGAAGAACCTAGTATGCATCATCATGTTGAAAAGAACTGTGGGTGGCATGCAGGCATGTGCGCTGACTGCATTTTATATCTTCATAGTATAGGCATAACTGGCGTTAGAAATAACAATCGTAAAGATGTAAGTACATGGCCTTATCCTCTGATGCAAAGATGGTCATCTGGAATGCAGAATATATGTATTTGTTCGGGGTGTGTTAGTGCAATCTAACGCTTCTTGGTTGGTTCCGACCGCCACTATCAAATTCAACCACGGATGTGAGATGTCGCTGTAACCGGATTCTTCGTCAAATCTTCGAGGATGTCATCCATCCGTCAAAGGAAGGTGTCGTACAACATCCAGGGATATCCCCAAAGCCATTGACAGCAACGATGGATATATCATAAGCAGTCCGCTGATGTCGGGGAATTGCACAAATGAACGAGAACACTGAACAAACTTGAATGTAAATCTAGAGTACAGTATATCAAATCTCCACTGAATTACACGTACTAACCAAAGGCTAACTCACATCAACCAGCAGAGATTGAGCGACCGGTTGTCTTCAATGCAGATCGCAAACCGTACCGGCCGATGTGTAAGTTAGTGTTTATACTAGCGCCCAATCCGGAGCTGATATTAAAGATTAAAGGAAAGTCGCGACTTTCTGTTCAAAAGCCCCGCACCTGTCAGATCTCATGTCGTAATAACCCTCCAGGCCCATCGGAAACTCGAACTGTCACCGGAATAATACTTCTATGGCTGTGTTCGACTTACATATTGTAATGCAGTTGCTTTCATTAGCGAGTGCTGCGGTGTCAACTGATGTCAACCTCGATTTCGTCCAGGGCTAGCAAGGTGAATCGCGATCTGCTTGAAGTTCTTCATTAATATTCGCTTCCACATTTCTGTTACTAACGGAAGGATATTTGGGCGGCTCTACGTCTTGGCTGGTACGTAGTATGTGGTGCAATATCTTCTTCAGGCTGATTGTTGTTTTCAGCGCGGCAGCAAGAACGCCTGTTTCGCATCCGGACCATTCCATTCTACTGGAGGCTATTCAACAGACTTTATACTAAGTTATTACCTCAATGCCGCCCATTTGATGATCGGAATGTTACTGTTTCCCTTGTCCGGTCCACATGGTGCAACTTCTGTCTTCCTCGGTTTATTGAGGAGCGCTAGCTTTTGAGTCTGAGATCAGATTCAGAAGAAAGTCCGAGTCGTTCGTGCATATAAATACACAATGCATCGAAGACTGATACCCATCACTTCTTTCATTGCCCTGCTCAGTCAGTTCGGGCCTACTGTTTTGTTCCCATGTCTGACCCCCTCTCCAGATAAATTTGCCTCTGCGTTGAACTTCCTTCCAAATCTTTCCACTACTACACAGTCTACATTAAGGTGCGACCAGAGGTTTACCCATGTGGCACAAAAATAACATTATAGACCCGAGCAGGCGATATGGGCAATGTCTCCATTTATAACAACACCAGCAGCGCGATCCACGTTCGCATCACTGTTGATGAGGAGAACGCGTCGCGGTCGCCTTCATTCTACAGTCTCAGTTCAGGGGGTAATGCTAAGTGGGTACGAGACAAGTTGCAAGTGTGTACCGTATTGAGGGACGACACTAACAAAACGGAGATTTTTGTTGTCAAGCCCGACATGACTTACACTATCGGGTAGAAACAGTTGTATAGAGTGAAGTGTTCTTGTACGGCGTATGTTATATCATGTAATTCAGAACCACTAGAATCGGTGTTAAATGCACGCGACTTTGAGACTTTTGAATCTGCATGTATGGTTAAACTCAATTCCAAACCAGTGGAAGCGCTCAAACAGCGCGGGCATCTTTAATTTGCCTGTTAGGTGCTTGAGTCACCTGTTCTCATCCTGGAGAATCACATAATACGAGACAGCGACCAGGTTTTGGGTTCTGAATCATGAACATGTCGGAGTTACTGGCATTGGGAACTGAGCAAAGCGATCCTGGAGGCCAATAACGCTCGATCAATTGTTGCGAAGGCTTTAGTGATATCGGAAAGATCAAAGTCGAGTTATCCTCTAAATTCCAGAGGAAGAGATGTCCATTGATGAAATGAGATTTCGCATCCCAGAACTGTTTTCGTACATATATATTTGGAAGGATTGTTCACCAAATTTGAACCACGGATGGGCTTTGTCTCTCAAGAGCTGTAGACGCTTGGGGATAGAAGTGTTGTCCGAGTCGTCGGGGACAGGGAGCAGTTGTTGGCCGCCGAGTTCTATGATGTACTTGAACTTGAACTCTAAGGAGGAAGTGTACGCCTGCCGAAAGGCCTCACATACCTGCAAGATGATTTTCAGTATCAAAGCTCATTCGGACGCGGACGATAATATGAACATCGATGCAAAGTTGGCACAACTCACTGATGTACAACGAAGAATATCTCGATAGGGAACAAGGCTCAGAATGCATGTGTGGAGTTCTTCAGGAAGGAACAGAAACTCGGCTTTCGACTGATATTCATAGTCGAAGGGGCTCTCTGAGAGGTCGTGACATCTTCCCACATCTAAACATTATTCCGGAGTACTGTAATGCAAGTGCGACATCTTCCTTCGAGCTAAGACTTAAGAAACAACTGTGTTCCTTCTTGCAAGGTCTGACTACGGGAGACTAGCTTCGGCGAGTACCGAGGCGCAAACAGCGGAGTATAATCAATTTAATATTTGTCGGTTCACATCTAGGCTTTTTGTAGGCTATGCAGAAAATTTGTTCTGTCACTCTGTGCCAAGGTGTCTAGCCGTTCGCCATCGTTTTTGAGATCCTGGGAGCAAGTAAATAGGTCAGAATCCCATATCTTATATACACTACAACAGGGATTCAACAAGCACATATCCAACGACAGTCTCTCTAGGGCCCATCTTAGGCATCACCAACATCATCTCTGCCTTTTGATCTCTTCACCCTTGGTGCCGAAGTACCTCTCGCTCTCAAAACTCCAGTCATCGCGTTGTTATAGTATTCTCTCACCTGCACCTGCGAGTCGATTGGTTCTTCCCATTGTGAAACCTCTTCCATGGCTTCCACAAACTTCTTCTCGAGATCTGCACAATGATTCGCCACCCAGAACATGGCGCCGTTGACGTCCA
>PVYE01001679.1:0-11222 GCA_002995055.1 Rhizopogon rudus | reverse complement strand
AGCCTCGTCCATTCCCTGTACGGCAGCCGCAAGTGAGGACATGACGACCATCTACGGTGAGTAAGGGTGAGCTATGATGAGTAATGGTGGAAACGGGGGTAACACCAACGTAATACAACATGGGCGTTTGGCGCCATTTGTGGGTGACTTCTTCCGTCAGAATTCGTTTATCTTCCTCTGTAAATACTTCGAGGCGGGTATGACCTGTGCGTCAAGGACTCAGCTCGCGAAAATGTCTTGAGCACGATGTTGCCACATACAAGAAGGGTCCTGGGCAACAAGCGCCCCTTTCTTAAGGTCGGGTAGTAAATGAGTCAGCCCTCTCTCCTGTGCAAATATTTCGACGTCCGTCATAAGACGATCATGAGATATGCCGCGCAGGGGGTTGGATAGTTTGGCATCGGCGTTCCTGACAGAAAATGTCAGTGGATAAGATACTTGGCACAGGACATACCCACATGATCGCTTTAGTCTCCGCATCCAACTTCGGGGTATGGTGGGGATTACGCTGGTGCTCCACCACACCATCAGACTTTTCATTCAAAGGCGGGGAGGTCGACATGGTGGTAGGCGCGTAGCGAAGAAAAGAGGGACTAGAAGGCAGCCTTACTCCTGTCGGCTATTTCGAAAGGGATTATATAGTGCTTGTCGCGCTCTTTGCCCAAAAGAGAAGGGCTGTACAAATATGCCGTTAATTGTCTCTGAACACATCCGAGGTGGAGCAAAAACTCTTACCCCACTTTCTGCATTTGTAATTTTGGTATTTTTATCCGGTTCATGTGAGCGACCGTCATGGTCGTAAGTACAGTGCTTACCGGGTAAATAACAGTGATATCTCATTCGCACAACCATGATCTGACAACTTTTGTGAGCTTCGAACTGCTTTGAAGTTTACGGGAAAACATACGTTGGCGCTCTCACGATCAGCGGGGTGACGTTGTTGGCATTCATGACTTTGGTCGCGGAGTCCCATGTCGGGACTCGGCGGAGCATAAACGTTTCTGATGGAGCTAAGTTGCGAGGTGAGTGAAAATGAGGATTGTCACTGTGATCTATAATGAGTTGCTGGATTCTATCAGAGATACTGAGTCTGAAAGCATGCGCTTCTGGCACCGAACTATTCAGAGGTGTGCTCAAGCAAAATGAGCTCGAGCGTCTTTTGTGACCGGCCGACAGAAAAATAACCGGTTCAAGGAATCGGCTTGGGGGAAAGAACCGCGCGGGCGGCGGATGTGTCGGTGACCAGATTTGGAAATCATTCTTCCGCTCGTCGATGACGTCGCAGGATACTACTGAAATGTCTTTTGAGGACGAGAAATCGCCACCTCGCCTGGTATCAACGGGAACTCTCCGAAATTTGCGGAAAAGTAAGTTTGGTTCTTCTTCCCAGCCTTTGCCCAGTCACATCAATAAGTCTTCGCTGTCGAACAACTGATAGCGCACATCCAGGCCTGCAAGTACTTCTTCTTCTTCTAGGAACAGCATCCGATCCACATCGTGATATCTAATTAATGAATTCTGGATTCGTCGCATCTGGTGCACCCCAAACGTCATCCCCCGTGACTAGCGCGCACAGGAACGCACCTATTCCGTTCCAAATGAAACTGCGGATATATAAAAACACAATACGACTGTCAAAGAACAACACCACTACATACTATATCCTGTATAACACGGCTCTCGTCTTACACAGCAGATCATGTCAATCACCAGTGATATCTTCTCACAGGGAACTCCGTGGAATGGGCAAATGCACCGTAGCAGTTAGCGCTTTCACTGCCTCCTCTGAGCGAGGAAGATACCGATTTGCCAGGTGTGGCTCAGCTCTATTCGGGTCAGAAATCAGCCTTTTAAAGCCGCAAAAAGGTTAACGAGAAGAAGAACCCACTCCTTCGGCATGTCGATAGAACTACGAAGATACGAGAACGCCTCGTACGTGTATTTCATGAACTGGCTTCCGTCTGTCACGTTGGTCAGTGTTAGACTATCGTCGGTGTTCCCAGGTGGAGTGGAAAACTCACAGCCTGACTCGCCAACCCCACCAAAAGGTAGATCGCTCACTGGCCGATAAAAATGGGTGAGCGCTCATGACGTCAGTCCATTGTCAGGAACGTACCAGCGAGTTGCTGGAAGGTGTCGTTGAATACAATGTTACCGCTTTGCGTTTCCGTGACAACTTTAGAAAAATGATCGTTAACCTGTCAGCCTAAGACATCCATCAAAAACATACGTTGTTGCTTCACGCTTTCATTCTCAGTAAAGGCGTACAGTACCAGCGGATGAGATCTTCGAGCGTAAGTCAGTCAAACAAATTGAATTATGGCCACGAAAGACACCGACCTTGCATTAACGAAGTCGATAGCCTGCTTTAACGAATCTACGGGCATGATAGGCAATATCGGACCAAAGAGTTCTCTATAAATAACACCACGTCAGCATCACTTCTATCAATACAGGGGAAATACTGACTCTTCCAACAAGGAGTCACCATCTGCAACATCTCTAACGATGGTGGGCTCCATTCTCCTCCTCGCGGGGTCAACGCGACCACGAAGAGCGACCTCACCCTTCGTCCGGGTAAGGAGTGAAATGAGACGTTTATGGTGCAAATCGGACACAATACTTCCAAACATCGGCGAGTCCAGCGCACCCTCAGGGAAGAATGCCTTGTAATGCTTCTGGAAGGCCTTGACGAGTTCATCCTGTTTCTCCCGCTGCACAAGGACATAATCAGGCGAGACACAGATCTGCCAGAATGACATCCCGATCAGTCCGGGTTCTGCATTTAAACAGTCTTGGCAATGAATCAGACTCGCCTGTCCCGCATTGTTACACTTGCCCCACAAGATCCTCTTGGCCGCGAGATCGATATCACACGTGGAGTCGATGATGACAGGACTCTTCCCACCTAATTCCAGTGTCATTGGGGTCAGGTGCTTGGCCGCAGCGCTGGCGATGATCCTGGCGACCTTGCCATTCCCGGTGTAGAAAATGTGGTCCCACTGAAGGTCGAGAAGCTTTGTAGTCTCGGGCACATAACCGTTGACGATACGGAACGCATTGGAGTCGAGATACTTCGGTACGATGTCAGCCAGGAGCTGTGAGAAGGTTGGGACAAGCTCGGAAGGTTTCAGAACGGCAGTACAGCCTGCGGCGATAGCGCCAATTACGGGTTGGAAACTAAGGACCATAGGGTAGTTCCACGGCCTGTGTATATAACGCGATTAGAATTTTCAGTATAATCAAAATCGCATGTTTTTCGCCTCACGAGATGATCAGCACGGTGCCCTTCGGAGCTCTGTACAGCCTGAAACACGTTATAGATATGAATACCAGGCTTCAATTTCATGCGTCAGACTCGATAGGCTCAATCACTCACGTTGGCTTCCATGACTTCTGCCACGCGGGTACTTCAGGATGTTCAGGCTTGGCCCACTGCGGAAGTTTCTCTGCACTCTTCAAAGCCCTCTCGACGACGACGCCCACTTCAGCCATAAGAACCTCTGTCTTCGGTTTTCCGAGGTCCTTTTGGAGGGCATCGCAGATAGCATCTCGTTCATCATGCGCCATACGAGCGAGCTGGTATAGCTGGTTCTGGCGCCACTGTATGGGACGTGTTACCCCGCTAGCGAAGGTCGCTCGAAGAGCAGTTCTAATCTTCAACGCTGACTGAGAACAAACGACAAGCACTGAAAGACCACACACTCACCTGTGGGATAGCATCGAGCGTGGTACTGACCAGGGCAGCCATTGTTTGGGTCAAAGGTATGTTGGAGTCAAAAGTATACTTGTTCGGATTAAAGGTGGATGTTTTGGGGCCTTTTAAATCCGGTTATCGGTAGTGACAAGTTGCCAAGTTGCCAACAGCCTCGATGCACGAATGAAGCCGCAATGGCCGGGAACTAATACTCTTCTAGCAATGTAGCATGTGCCATGGACACAACGACCCCCGCTGGCAAGTGGTGGGAAGGAAGCCTGTGAGGTAAGTTATTACTAGTGAAAGGTTTTGCCATATCCGTGGATTCTCCGCGTCATTGCTAACTACCTAAATCCAACACTTGAATCTCGACCTTGACATGTGGAATCCGCGACTGCGACATGGACAACTGGACAAGACTCCTCGATCATTGTCTAAAGGCTCATGAGAAATTTCCTTTGATCATCGAAGTTGATGATCATGATCCTATGTCAAACAGCACATATACTAGATCTAGGGAACCCTCGCTGTACAACAAGCACCCCACATCACTCCAAAGTACATCGACCATCTTCGCTACTAATCTGATCGAAGCTATGATTATCGCGATGCGGGACAGACACAACGATCAACCCCCCGATTCACTCCTCGTTCGTACAGAACCGCCCCATCCAACGCCGGTGGAGAACGGGTATCAGATGCGTGCCGACAATTGGTACAAGATCGCTACTGCCTTGGGACCGCAAGTAGGCGGTGGAAGCGGAGTATACTGTATTTTACTAACGACAAGCCTCATACCTTAGAGGATACAGCAATCGTAGTTCGCAAAGATATCACCTGGCACAAGAGTTCGATTTTGTTAGCAACATGCGAGAAGTATGGGAGATTCTCCGCGAGGGGACAGTTAGAGGTACGATCCTTTCCTGGGAATTCAAAAGTCTTGTTGCTGGCAGTAAGGAGGTGTCCTTCGTATGGTGCGACCACATACCTTCCGATGCGATTTCCACGGGGGTTGCACGGAGCATGAGACACGATCAATCTTGCAGATCTGTCTTCTGTTCTGATCGAGCAATCACTCACCCGTTGATATCGAATCAGACCCAGCTGCGACACACCAGATGCTTGCGACGAGCCCGGACCCAGATTCCTCAGAAGAATGCGCAAATGATTATTCAACAAGCACAGAGTTTTTTTATTTAGTTTCGCTATGTGCACGCTAACCATCTCAAAAAGATCTGGGCCAAAGCGTGTCTTAAGGACCTTACATATATGGTCTTGCACTCCGGAAATTACGAGTTGATCTTCATACGCCAACCCTTTATTATTCAAACCGGGTTCGATGAAGGTCAATCACATATCGAAGCTGAATATTGGATCTATGTATGAGCACTTCACACAGAAAGGCGTTCCAACACCGAACGTTTACGGGCTCTTTTAAGATTGTGACCCTGATGGTGCTACCACTATCTTCGTAGAGTATGCTGGCACGCGAATCGATCAAGTTCCTGGTCGTATATCTAGAGAACAGCGGTATGTACACTTGCCCTACTCATACTTCATTCTTTTATTCTACTTGCAAAACATCATTCTGTAAACTTCTGCGACAGATACACCATGCAGGAGTCCTCCACAACGACATTGCCGAACGAAACCTGCTCATCAGTGATGCGGGCCAACCGGTCATTGTCGACTTCGGAAATGCTACTGTGATCGACTGGCGGAACTAAGAGCTCTTCGACAATGAAATGGTGCAACTTCATGACGTTCTCAGTCAATTTGCGAGCGAGAAAGAACACCATTCCTAGATGCTGACTTCTCGGTAGGGTTACATCGCGGTAGGGAATAGCTCACACTTGCCGAATCAACTGCTAGCTTGACTTCACCGCCGCAGCACTCTTTTCACAGCATAAATGTTTTTGGGACAAGCATGTGCCATAGCTAAACATTGAACCTACACTGTTCACCAAGAATACCGGTTCCTAATGTACATGCTATTGTTACAAGCTTATGCAGCGTACATACAAGAGTCAATCAGCGCACGTTCAACAAGTTTCGAGAGCCGAATCACAGCTCCTCGTCAACAGTGACCCAGCTATCACTCCTCGAATGCGTGTTGTAACTTAACATGTCAGACACACCAAACTCTTCCGAGGAATATAATTGAAGCTCACATCGTAGGCGTGATGTCAGACTCCTTAGTTTCCACCACCAACTTCACAGTCTTCACTTCAAAGCCTCGGAACTCGAGTTTGAGCGTGCTCGATCCATCGGCCGTGCGAACCAGACCAAGCTCTCCTTTCGTGTCCTCCAGAATGTTTGTGAGATGCGCACGCTTCACGGTCAAGTGTCTCCCGAGGTGTAACTTGACAGAACCATGTCCACCAAACGCTTCGTACATGCGCAAGATCACGGTCGTGTCTGAAGCCTTCGGTTCAAAGTCATCTTCTCCTCGCTTGACGGTCTCCAAGAAGACGTTTGATGCGCCCTCCAGCCAGAAGGGCAGAGTCGGCGAGAGGCGGCTCTCGCTCTGCCCAGGAACAGTTCTCACTGGTGATGATATTAGACTTGGGAGTGGGAACATATCAGACAAGCATACTAACCATGTAAGGGCGAGTTATAAATAAAGCCAGCCATCGGAACATCGGATTCGAGGAAAGAGCCTACGTGAGGCATGACTGCCCACGAGAACTCGTGTCTACCTAAAAATGCGAAGAAGTAACAGGTGAGAACGGCTTGACTATGAACAGGTTAGAACTCGAGGCGAACCTTGGTCCTGCTCTGCGTCAGGTGCGGTGGCCGCCCTGAGCAGGGAGATACGAAGGACGTTGCCTTCGCATGCAAAACCGTACTTGGATTCCGAAAGGAAGGCAACCCCATATCCATATTCGCTCAGGTCTGCAAACTGACGTTCGTCGTTTAGCCTAGATAGAAAACCGGAAGATCAAAAAATATATCACACCTTATGTCCGCAGACCTCAAACTGAGCAGCCTCCAGCGTCGTGTTCTTATGCGTTGGCCGCTGAACGAAACCAAACTGCGACTCATAAGTCGCGTAATTGCTGTTGATGTCGAGCGGTAATTCAACTGTAGTCGTACGTGAGACAAGCCACAAGAGATGCTGCTGTCACATACATTTGAGGAACTTGTGCCTCTCATGCCAGTCAACTACGGCATCGAAGTTGAAGAAAGAGCGAGATTCGCTTTTCACGGTTGCTGCGCTTCCACTGTAAGTACTTGCTTCTGTTTTTCGGGAGCTACTTACCAGTGATGGCATCAAGGGAGATCTGTAATGTCCGTCAGCGTCGGCACAGAGAACCCCGAAGACAACGGAATGAAATGAACGAAGGCGGACAAGTACTAAATGCGCACCGTGATATCAATTGTACTCTTGCCGTACTTGACCTTCGTCTGAACAGCGGCCCGAAGGGGCCCTGCGGCGACAACCCTAACTTGAGAGAATGAAAGCGGAGTCAAAGTTTCGAGATGATGAATTTCTACATCTGCAGCAATCAAAGTCAGGTCGGGTCCGCGGTCAAAATTTAGTGAAAGGACGAACCCCAGGCATCCCAGTAGTTGGGACGATCTTCGAAAATGACTAGTCCACCTGAACGTCCTTTGGGAATAAGCTCACGACTTATGGCCAGTCGTTAGTGGGTTATGACAACCAAGGACGACAAACTGACCCAAGCTTCACGTCAATCAAACTGCGGATCCTTCCCTCCGAGATGGTTAGCTGGACGTTGCCGTTCCTGAGAACGAAGTGGTCCGTTCCATTTGTATATACTAAAAGGGATGTTCAGTATGAACATAAAGGCACTGAGATACATCAGACACACCGGAAGCAGGCACACAGTTAGCAAACAAACCCGTAGGCTGCGCCACGACCTCGTTACCCCTCGAGTGCATCAGAGCGTATCCGTACTTGCCATCCGCAGATGTTTGCACAGCTTGCGCTTTCAAGCGAGCAGCATTTCCGGAGAGAGGAACCTTCACAACGTCACGGCGTTCGAATGATGTTGGATTAAACGCAACCATTGTTTCGGATTTCGAGGACGACATGAGAGGGGAGGATTGTGGGAAAAGGACATTGAATGCATCCTCGAGAAGACCGGTGCACGCCTCACGAACTTCGGCATACAACTTCTCGGCGTCGTCATATACCATGCCACTACAGAAAAAAATCAACATTAGTAGAAAACGAGGAACTGTAACTCACATTGCAGATCCGGGTAGGACTGACAGAGGACGTGTTAAATACAATGGATGTGCGAAAACCATGAAAAAAGCTCACCATCATGGACTGTCGAAAAGGTGAATGGGAATTATAACTATGCACATTATAGGTATGAAGCACGTACACTGATTGAGCAACACTTTCTCCCAGCATTCATCAATGTCCTGCTTCGGATACACATATGAATGTCCATCGGGCTTGAGGAGCGAAGTCAGAGTAGCCACTCGCTGTAGTGGGTTAGGACATGAGTACAACCACAGATCAGGCGCAACCAACCTCCACATCTCTCAGAAGTATTTCACTCTTTCTATTTCCTTTCTTGATAGAACCTGTGGCGCGTACAATCAGCATCGAGTGTGACAATTAATGATAGCCACTTACCATGAGAAGTGTAGGTTCCCCTATGGAACTATATCTAGGCTTCAGAACCGGGGTCTCCTGAAACTGAACATACTCACTTCAAGGTACAATTCCCCTTTCCTACATTATCCATGTCAGAAAAAGAGTAATGATAGTAAGAGGTTGACAGTACCAAACCGGCAGCGTGGTCCCCTCCTTCGATTCCTTCTCAATGTCCTCAAAGAACTCCTCGACAGAACTTCCCATACTAACGGACGGAAGCTCTCTGTGTTCATTAGAAGCCGCACGAATACGACGCAACTATCAAGTGTGATTAGACTCTGATTCGAAGGGCCGAAATTGGTGTGCATACATTCTCTAGCATCTTGGCCAATGCTCCACCTCCCCCATCTCCATTTCCGAAGACAAGAAGGGCAGTAGCATTTGACTCGAGGTTCTAGCTCAACGTGAGAAATAACATCCATGGCGAATTGTGTTGCCCATACCTTGTGGTTCGTGATCCCCTTATTGACGTCCCCGACTGTTGCTTGTGCAGTGTAAGTATCTGCGTCGATGAACTGGTTAGCATTTAGTCGGAATACTAGCTTGACGTGATCTTACCAACAGGTGTCATATGGCAAAGCACTTGTGAGCCATCGATACCAACCCAATTGAAGGTGCTGTGCGGGAACCGGTTTCTTTCTTTACCATCAGCAATCGGAACAACAACCTCGACACATTACAAACATGTTATTCCTGCCGTCACGTCATCAATTGACTGCCAATTCAGCGCATATATTCACATACCAGCTCAACTTCTGTGTGAAGAAGTACTTCATGCCCGCTTCCCTGATCAGTTGCGGGTACGCTGCGGTAAGCCCGAACGAGTCCGGGAGCCAAGCAGTGTCACACCGCTTGCCGAATCGTGACTCAAAGTAGCGTTGACCGTATAGGAATTGCCGGACGAGGGCTTCGCCTGAAGGCATATTTCCATCGTTCTCAACCCACGAACCGCCGATGAGATGGAACTGGCCAGACGCCACTTTCTTTTTAATACGTTCGAAAAGTGGAGGATATTGCTACGAAGAAGGAAAGATGAATGCATTGAAGGACAAGGAGGTAGTCAAACCCACCTCCTCAAGCCATTTGAATTGTTGGGCTTGAGAACAAGCAAATCTATGCTCTGGGTAGCGTTCCATCAAATCAATCTGAGTGGACCATGACCTCGCTGTCTTCTGCTGAGTGACTGAATACGGCCACAGCCATGCTGTATCCTGTTGACGCACGACGTATTAGAGAAGATCTACGTCAAAAAATAATAGCTGACGATGTGACAATAGGAAATCCCGACAACCTGGGCGCTTTTGGGGCCCTCGTTGTATATCTTGTCGCCTTTCGCTTGCCAGCCTTTTCCGAAGACATCCTCAGCAATTCCGCGCATACGGTTTACGTTTTCAGGATCGCCGGATTTGAATGCGTTCATGATTTTATTGGCTGTCACGAGTGCCTTGTTTTGAAGGGCGGTGTTGCCAGGGAGTGTGTCCACAATCTCGCGAAGAGTAGCAAAGTCCCACATCAGATGCCCTGCAACAGGTTTCAGCTGACGCAAATGTGGGATGTATAGTAACATACAAGCATCTTGGTTTGGGACGACCAAGTCTGCAGATGCAAGCGAGAAGTACCTGTTCATCTACATGAAAATCAGCGTCTATGTTGTGCTGAAAGCATAACAATTTACGTCTGGGGGCGCGATGGTATCTCCATTCCATGGCACGCCAAACATACCGTTGCAGCTAGACTCGATGACCACAGCATAGTGACCATCACGAACAGCTTGAGGCGGAATGATATGTTCAACTCTGCGATCACCACCATAACCGCCAGTAATTCCTGAATAGCAGTATTCATTTGTGACTACCAGAACGAATGTAAGATATACCTTGGAGCGGAACGCCATCCGTGGAGAATATCATGGCTTCGCAGCCAGGGTCAAACTCAACTGAGGTATACTTCAGCATTTATCCACTCAATCCAAACCGTCGCCTACATTGTACACGCTCATACTGTTGCCAGTAGGAAGGAATCTTGAGAGTGACCTTCCACCAGTGGTTTGTCTGCAAACATATACATATATGAGAAGTAGATACAGCATAGAGTATTGTCCTACCCCTGCAAAGAGATATGGGCAGGATGTCAATGCTAAATGTGAAGAGTGACTTACAAGATGGCCCAAATGAATCACCCTTCTTCGCTGGCCTGAATTCCTGTTTCATTGCTTCACGAAACGAGGGCTTGGTAAGACCAGGTGCGCTCCAAACTTGGAGATCCACGAAATTCGCGCCATCGGCGCGGTGAGTGAAGAGGACAGACGACAAGTTGACGTCTTCGAAGTGACCTCCAAGGAAAGTAGATAGGCGGTTCTGGGTCAAACTCTTGATCCATTTCGCCCCAGAACCATAGTTAAGCTCGGGGTAAGCCTGATTGTGGTTGTGCGAGCACATCGTTGTTGACTGTAGCAACAGTGTGCGAAACGAATTAGTAGTGCACTGCGACTGTCTGAACCCGGGGTATGATTCCCACATTTCCTAGTTACATAGTACTTACATAAATGAGCGCCCACCAAAACGAAGTCAAGGTGGCGCCTCCATGATAGGTCACCGCGTTCTCGGCGATATAATGCAGAAGAAGTATGACTACGTTGACTATAACTAAGTATGTAGTCTCGAGTGCATTGACCGACTTCGTGAACGTGCTCGTAATGTTTGTATTTTAATGCATGTATGGGAATATTTCATATCTACTTCACTCGACTTCGACCTCTCCCATTCTAATTCCATAGCGACGCCAACACAATGCACGAACATAAGAGTATGGGCTGTATTTAAGTGGTTGGAGCTCCAAGTTCGACACGCCGATCACGAGCAGCAAATGCATCCAGAAAGTCATTGACTT